>WBOK01000690.1:0-15715 GCA_009289805.1 Alternaria gansuensis
ACTTGCTTGCTTAGTGCAGGTGTTGTGGCGCGCGCGCTAGCTAGTTGTAGAGAAACAGAGTGGTTAACTGTTGAAAACTCTGCAAGTAGTCTGTGCGTAAGCTGATTTTGCAGTTCGATCGAAGGCACAATACGACTTCTACTCGACAAAGCAACGGCTTTTTACTTAGGTATAATAGATTTATTGGCTTAGTGAACTAATAGATCTATTTATCTAGCTTTTATTTAAAATTCCTACACCGACTCGATATACCGACCTCCTATATCGACCTACACATTAGAATCGATAGCTAGCGCTTCTAGCTATCTACCTACACCGAATCTCCATCCTATACCGAATCGCTTAGTACCTATATAAGCAATACAAGAGGGCAGCTAGCATAGCCTACAATAACAACAAATAAGAAGGAAAAGGAGATAACTAGACTAGCATACTAGCTCTACTTACTTCTTACAATACAAAGGACTAAGAGAGTTACTCATTAAAACTACTCTAGGCTTCAAGCCTTACAAAGGACTAAGAGAGATACTCGTTAAAACTACTACAAAGGACTAAGAGAGATACTCGTTAAAACTACCCTAGGCTACGAGCCTCACCTTCATTTAGATAAACCCCTCTTTGTAATTAAAATATATTAGAAACAAAGGCCTACCCACAATCGAACTAGGAGCAATTTTTCTCCTTTTATTAGAGCTATACCTCGATTTCCAATTGGGAATAAAACACTAAAAGCCACCTTAGTTGAAGAGGCACTTGAAATTGCTAGAAACCTAGTAATTTAAGCTGCTAATCTAGCTGAAAGCAACCCTACCCAGCAAACAAGCTTACTAGACTTAGTAGAAGTCTTTAGAGATTACACAGAAAATAGCAGAGTAAATAGAAAAAACACTGCTATCTTAGCAGACTAAATATCTAGCCTCTCTAATGCCTTAAGAGAGTTAAGAGAGAAAATCAGACGAGTTAGTACAGAGAAACTAACAACAAACACGCCTACCCAAAACACGCCTATACAGAACACGCCTATCCAAGCCTCCTACGCTACTATAGCAGGCAATAACAAAGGTTAACTATGGACAAATGTACAAAGGACTTAAAAACTAAGGGCTACTAGCCTAAAAGATCGCTAGCTAGTCTTAGTTAGCGAAACTCTAGAGGAATTTAACGCCTACAAACTTAGGAATGCTTTTAATAATGCCTTTGCAACAAAAGGAGGAGTACAATTCCCTGTAGTTGCCTCTATTACAAGATCTTTAAAAGGAAACAAGATTATTACAACTACACTACAATTTAAGGCAAAATACCTTCTTAAAAAGATTAAAGAAGAGATTGAAACTTTTAACAAAGGCCTTAAAGTAATAGGCAACCCCTTTTAGCTCACACCTGAGGATAAAAGAGGATACTAAAACTTCGGCTTAGCCTGCGTAGCCTTTGCTACAGAGGACGAGGCCCAGAGGGCTATTAGAGGGAAACTCTATATTCTAGGGGAAAGCCTTAGAGCAGAAAAACTACGAGTTGTTAATATCTTAAGGCAATGCACTAACTGCCAAGGATTTGGCCACCTAGAAAATAAATGCTCAAAAATAGCCTACCAAATTTGCAGCGAACCTTACCACACTGGCTAGCACAAGTGCAAATCCTGCATTAGCAAAAGGAAATCCTATATTTATACTATATTTAAGTGTGCTAACTACAACAAACTCTACGCGGCTAATAGCCCTAAATGCGATATTCTACAAGCTAGGACAACTAGGACTAATTAAACTAATTAGTATAATTAAAGTTCTATAAATAAATGTTAATAGAAGTAGCCCTGCTACAGAAAGCGCAATTAACTTAGCTATTATAACAAATACTAAAGTTATTGCAATACAAGAGCCGTGGTTAGTAAGAGGGCTATTTAAGGATACTAGGTCAATCGCCCACCTAGACTTTACTCAAATCTTACCAACCTATAGAGGACTACGACTAAGAACTTTATTCTACATTTAAAAAGATATAGAAGTAGAAGTTAATCCTTACATTAGCGACGACAACGACTTTTAAGCGATTACATTACTCCTTAACTTAAGGAAAATCTACATCTACAACATTTACAACAAAAAAAGCCTAAAACAAAACTTAAACACAACAACAATTTAAAGACGCCTTTTAAAAGAGTCTTTAGAATCTTATTTAATTATCCTAGGGGATTTCAATTGCCACTACCCTAGATAGAGCATACAAGAGTGCAACCCAAATCAACAAGCAGAAAATTTAGTAGAGTAAGTAGACAACAAGAACCTTACTCTAGTAAATACTATAGGAGTTAGAACTTTCCTTAGAGGCCACATGTAAAAAGAAAGCGTACTCAACCTTACTTTCTTAACAAACAATATAGCGTCTACTATAACAGACTAGCAAGCTATCCCAGAAATTGGATCTAACTATCACGCTATCCTCTTCAGCATTACCAATTAAGGTCAGCTACCTAGCTAACCAAAGAAATACAACACAAAAAAAACAAACTAGAATCTTTTTAAAACTACTCTACAAGAGGAAATACTACAAGTAAAGCTAGAGGATCAATTACTAGCTATACTACAAGCGTCTAACAACATCTTAAGGCAACTTCTTATAGAACTTAACAATCCTTTAGAAGAAAGCCTAGACAAAATAGCAGAGGACTTTACAACAGCTATTTAAAATGCGCTTAGAAAATCTACTCCGCTTGCAAACTAAAAGCCAAAACCAAAGCCTTAGTAGTCTAGTAAGTTAGATATCCTAAGTCTACAAACAAATAGCAAGAAGAGAAGACAATACTTTACACCTATAGAAAAGAAACTACTTGCTCGCTAAGAACAATTACCTCAAAGCTATTAGGAAGGCTAAACTCAACTATTAGGAACAGTTCCTCCAAAACGAATCACCTAAAGAGATATTTAAAGCTATAGCCTATACAAAAAACAACCTCTCAACAAGAATCCTAGCTATTAGAAGCAAAGAATCTTTTAAGGAGAAATGCTTAATCTTTAGGAAGAAACTATTTCCACCACCTCCTACTACACCAGCGCCAAGGCTTAACAACTACCAAGGAAACAACAAATAAGAGTAGCCAATTTTAACTAAAGAAGAACTCTACACTGCCTGCAAAAAGATTAAAGCTACCTCACCAGGACCTAATAGAATTAGCCAAGAAGTTATCTTAAGGGCGTATAAATACCAACCAATCACCTTTTATAAAGTCTATTCAACGCTCTTTAACCTAGGATACTAACCAAGGTGTTAGAGAAAAGCTAAAGGAGTTATCTTAAAGAAACCAAACAAACCTAACTACTCAATCCCTAAGGCATACAAAGTTATCTCTCTTCTATACTATCTAAAGAAGGCACTAGAGAGACTCTACGCAAAGAGACTAGGTGTACTAGCAGAAACAACAGACCTTCTCCACCCTTCACAAATAAGAGGCAGACTCAAAAAATCAGCTATTGACGCTACACTACTCTTCTACAACAACATTTAACAACAAAGACAAAAGAAAAGAGTTACCTTAACAGCCTTTCTAGATATTAGAGACGCGTTTAACTACTTATCTAGAAATAAGCTGCTAGAGAACATGTGCAACCAACAACTACCAACCTACCTTATATTGTAGACTAAGTCATTTCTCACTAAAAGGCTATTAGAGCTATCCTTCAACGGGCAAACAGAGAAACTACAAAAAGTTAATACTAGTACGCTACAAGGAAGCCCAGCATCGCCTGTTCTTTTTCTTATTTATACAAAACCGCTATTCCAATTAATTACAACAAACAACAATATATACTCTCTATCTTATATAGACGACCTGCAAATCTCTATATCAACAACTTCTATTAAAAAGAATATTAAACTACTAGAAAGAGAATTAGTAAACCTCTTTAGCCAAGCAAAAGAGTTAGCTATTAAGTTTAACAGCTTAAAAACGGAATTTGCAAATTAGACAAGATCTAGAAAGGACACTAGCAGATCTCTTACACTACCTACAAAAGAGACTTTCCAACCAAAGAGATTAGTTAGATAGCTAAGCATATTCTTTGACAATACGTTAAAGTTTAAGAATTACTGCTATATAAGGATACAACAAGCAACTCAAGCCTTCTCCCGCCTAAGCAGGCTAGCCAATATTAACAAGGGCCTTTTACTAAAAGCAATAAGGCAACTATATCTAGCTTGTATTACAAGTGTAGCAGACTACAAATGCCAACTATATTAGAAAAGACAACAACACGTCTTTAACAGCAGGCAGAAACTTCAAAACCAGGCCTGTAGAAAGATTCTAGGGACTTTTAAATTATCTCTTGTAATACTAGGTAAACTAGAAGCTGCTCTTTACCCACCTAGAGTTAGACTCAACAACTCTATTAGACAATACGCAACTAGATCTACTTTACTAGATCTAAACCACCCTATAAAGAATGCTATAACTAGCAATAGAGGCAACTAACTCAACCGAATAACTCAGTCTATCCCCTTAGCTATCTCTAATACAGAGAAACTGCAACAGTACGCCTATACGCTATAGAACGCTAGAACTCTATATAAAGTTCAAATATTAAACAAGCTAAAAGACCTAGAAGCAGAGTATTATAAGAAGCTATTAGTAAATAACAGCCTCCTTTTAATATACTTAGACACCTTAGCAATAAAGGAAGGCAAAGGAATTAGCGTAGGCGTCGCTTTCTACAAAGGAGCCACGCTTATAAAAAAACTACAAGACAATATAGGAAATAACCAGCTAGTTTATAATAGTAAACTAGAAGGAATTACCTTAGGGCTAGAGAAAGCAGTTAGCCTTATAGACGACTACCAGAGCGTTACAATATATGCAGACAACCAGGCAGCTCTATTTTAATTAAAGAGCACCTCAAATAACTCTAGCCAAGAGTAGCAAATTAGATGTATTAAAGCAGCAACTTAACTTAAAGAAAAAGGCGTCTCCCCTACGCTACAATAGGTCCTAGGCCACTAAAATATACTAAAAAACAAAAAAGCAGACTCCCTTTGCTAAAGAGGCTACAAAAATGACCCTCTTAATAGATAAAACAAGCCTAGCAGTTGTTAGCACGCAAATTAAACAACTAGCTAGCGCTAATTAGTTAAGCCTATTAAAAATATACAAAAGAAAAGCAATTAGCAAAAATCTAAATACCTACTTAGCAACATTTAAGTAGAAAGTAAGAAAGCAGATACCTACTCTTACAACTAGAAGAGATATATCTAGCGCCTTCTTTTAACTTAAACTATGGCACTGCTACCTAAGAAGCTATCTTTTTAAGAGAAATTTAGTAGACTCTAAAGTTTGCCCATGCAACTATAGAGCTACACAGGACACAGCCTACATACTCCTTAGATGCCAACTATATAAGGATAACAGGGCAACACTTCAAGACTCCTGCATAGAGCCAATCTCTCTGTAATATCTGCTCCAAACAGACCTAGGTATTAAGGCTACTTTAGCCTTTATTCAGGAAACTAAAGTCGGTACACAGGCTTGGTACAAAGGAACTACTGAAAACTAGATGCAATCGCCTGTTTAGGCGACCGAGCTCTATATATAGCCTCCCCCTCCTCCTCCCCCTCCTCCTCCTCTACTAATAGGCTAAGAGCCTCACCTGTATTAAGATAACCCCCTCTATGTATGTAACTTAGAAGACAAACCTACGTAGATACCTGCAGGCCTCGGCCTGCACGTCTTATATAGCCTTAGGCTGAGAAAGGACGTTAAACTTAAAAAAAATACAATGCTTAAACTGTTCTTCTCTCTCTTTAACACAAAGACTAATAGCTTACATTAAGTAAAGTTAGACCTTACTAAGTCACTATACTGGAAGCTATAGTAGTGGATCACGAAGCCGGCGTTCACCGTCGTTAAGCGGCCACCTTCGTCGGTCGAAAAGGAGCTGGTGGCGATAGTCCCTGAAATAACTAATATAGCTGTTAGAGTTAATTTTAAATTTTTAATAATTGCGCCTAGCTGCCTTCTCTGTGTTTAATAAGTAGGCTTAGCAGCTATAGGTATAAATTCTACTCTAGTCTAGGCGTAGATTAGCAGTCTAATGTCTAATTATAAGTAGTTAATAGTATAAAAATATTTCCTAAACTATTTTTTAAGCACCTAGTTAAAGAATTAGTAGCTAAAAATTTTAGCAGAGCTTATTTTGTGCAAGTAAGCTGTAATATCTATAATTACTAGCTAGAGCTTAGCTAGTAAATTAGCGCTTATACGCATCTTAATAGCCTTTATAATTAGCTTTTAGCTAGCTCTCTCCGCTAAGCTATTAAGCTTATAAGTATTTAGTAGGAGCGTCTTAATTATAACATTTTTGTTTATTGCTTACTTTTTATGTTTTAATTGCCCTCTCTAAGGCAGTGTAGCAGTGTTATTATTTTTATTAATCTTTATAATTTTTTACTAATTTTTCTTTTGAATTCTTGTAGTAAAGCCTTTAATAATAGGCATAATATTATTTAGTGTTTCTAACTAGATATTGTAATTATATAGCTTGCCTAAGTAGTTTTTTTTAATAATAAGTGCCTATTTCTTAAATAGTTAACTAGTTAGGAAATTAAACAAATTCTATAAAATTTTATAAAAAAGTTAAAGTAATTTTTCTCTTAGTTGCTGTAAGATTACTTATAAGGCATAAGCTATTACATAGTAATTATATTCTAACAGCTTCTTGCTAGTAATTTTAACATTTTATACTATGTAGACTAGAGCTTTAGTAGCTTATTATCTTAAGTGTCCTAATTATTAATGCTATAGATTATTATTACTAGTATGTACTTAGGGTTTCCTCAATTGTGCTATAGAGTTTACTAGTAGTAGTTAAGTAATGTAAAAAGGGAGTTACTTATATTTAACAAATAAGCAATTAAAGTAACATTTTAAGTTAATTAAAACAAAAATTAATTTATTTTTTAAAAATCTTATAGTATAATTATATTCTAAATACTAAATGCCTGCAAGCTTAGGCTGTGCTTTAGAGATAATATTAACGTAAAAGCTTAGTATAAACTTAATGTTAGTAAGTAAAGAATTAGCTATTTTAGGGCTAGCCTTACTATGCAAGACGTTCTTAAGCAGCCTGTTTCCTATTTTAGCAACTAGAATAAATTAGGTGTTTACTTTAATAGTCTTATCTTTGTTGCATTCGCAATAGATGCTTAGTACTAGTTAATCTATACTATCAACTAAGTAGACTGCTGCTCTACTATCTATAATTGTACAAAAGAACAATACATAAGAAGTATAAGCTACGCTAAACACTTTTAAACAAATTTGCTTAATTAAGTTTTTTAAGTTAATTAGTACTAAGACTAATAAGCTAGAGTACGCTCTACTTAGTTTATTAACAACTAATATACTAGTGCTAGCCTTCTAGTCTTCTTTCTTAATCGAGGTGCAATGCGCTATCTATTTATTATAGTTCTATTACTTAATAATTTTTTTTAATTGTTGTTTGTTAGTTTCATTAGTATCTTATTCATAAGCATTAATTCTATAACTGTATTTTAAAGTTAAAAGTGGTTACGCAGTGTCTAGAAGTGCTTACTTAGCTTATACAAGTAAAAGTGTAATCACTTACTGCCCTTGTTTAACTTTAAGTTCTTTAATAACTATTGAGCTATTTTTTATTTAGATTTAGTTAAGAATACTACATGTCCTCTTCTCTTTAAAAAAGTAATTAACTAATTCTATAATAAAATACTAAAGTTTTTTCTTAAATTATTAAGAGTTTTTTAAGCTCTACTAAGTGCTATTACTATTAATAGCTTATTGCGCTTCTTACGTAACTAGTTTAGTGCAATCTTAGTGCCTAAGGCGTTTAAGAAATTAGTAACTACTAACAGTTTAACAACTTTAGAGAGTAAGTAGATTGTTATTTATTAATATAGAAGCTACTACTTAGTAAACTAACGCTTAAGGCCTATTTGTCTTTAGTAAGCCTTATCTAAGTAGAATTTATATTACGCCCTAATTAAATACTAAGATTCTAATCTATAGGAGCAAGATTCTCTTTTAGAATCTTTACTAAGGCTTAAAGGCTAGTTATGTTTTAAGTAATTATACTTATTAAAGCGTATAATAGTAGGTCTAGATGTATAGTCTTACTAATCTAGTTTTTAACATTAGTAATCTTAATAACCTTCCTTTTTTATTAAGCAGTATATACTTTCTACTTATTAACTAGCTTATTATAATTATTTTTATATACTAAATATTCATTATGTAAGCTTTATATTAATATTGAGTAATTGTATAGTCCTCTTATTCTTAGGCGGTTGCGATAGGTACTAAAGTAATAGGCTTTTTAATATCCTTAGGCAGCTTAAGATACTAAGCCTTTTAGTAATCTATTAAGCGCACGTCTAGGAGATTAAGATAAACTTAATTCACAATACCTTTCTCTAAGTAGTGCAGTCTTAATAGAGTAGACTAGGTTAGCTAGTCTAATTAAGCCTTAAAGATTACTTCTAAGGCAATAAGTAGTATATTAAAAAGGTCTATGTTAGTAAGATGCTTTATAAGATTACAACTTAGGTTATTGTTAAAGTAAGCGCAGGATTAGTTAGTTAGTAGCTGTGTTAATAATAACAGTAGCCTGTAAGTTGTAGAATAGATTAGTAGGAGGTTGATTGTATAATTAAGTAGGTAAGAGGTACAGCAGCCGCAGTAATCTGCTGGCCGTGCTGTAAGTAAGTAGAGGAGAGTGAGGTAATAATTAAATAGTTAACTTTTTAGCTTGCTAATTGCGTAGTAGGAGAAAATACTATAATTAAGCGGCTAGGCTTATAACTATAGGAGCTAAGAAGGATTAATTGCTTGATTACCTAAGTAGAAAGTGAGTGCAGTAATCAACTAAGTGCTACAACAAAGTGTCTAATAACTACTAAAGAGAGATAAGATGATCTGGCCCGTTTATATAGACGCTAGCGGGGCCGTCACGTTAACAGCTTACCAGGATTACATGATTAACAGGGTGATCCGCATGTCAATACTCTAACAAAGCTTAAAAAGAAAAAGCTTCTCTCTCTACTAGAATATTAATTATCTTTAAGATAGAGAAAAAAAGAAACAAAAAAGGCTAAGCAAGAATACAAGCACCTTAAAAAGCTATTAAAAAATTTAAAGTAATGCTATTATCTCTAACTCTCAGCCTATAAATTTACGGTTTCTATAGGAGCAAGCATAAAGTAATATTCCTTTTACAAGTTAGCTACATAATAAGCTATTTTTTGTTATTTAACTACTACAATAAATTTAGCAAGACAACAGCATATTAGCTAATTTTAAGTACTTATAGTAAGGGTAGAAGAAAAAAGCTATAAAGTTAATAAATGCGCTTTCTAATCTTGATTTAAGAAAGATAATATAAAGTTAGCTAAACTGCATTACAACTACCTTACTTAAATAAAAAGTATTAAGAGTTTCTGCATTAGATCTAATAAAGTAAAGCAACATTTAAAAACAACTACACAATTTTATTAATAATAATATTAGTATTACACATAGCTTAGGTACGCTTAACGTTAGAATTAGTAAAGAACTTACGAATTTTAAGTACGCTAAAACACATCTAGATTTTATTCTAGCTGCTAATCAGCTAAACCAACGCACAGACCTAGAACGCCCTACTAGAAAAACTCTATTGATTATATTACTTATTAAGAATGCGTATTAAAATGCAATAAATGTATATTGATTAGATACTTAGACCTGCTATAAGGTATATAAAAGAGGAGATTCATAAGTTAATAATCTAAATAACATACCTACTAAGAAAGTCTAAAGTGTCTAGCAAGGAAATAGGCAAGTCTTTACTTAAATAGACTTACTAAAATACTAAGTCATTATTTTCAACAATTCTTTAAAGAACCTAATTAATACTAAAGTATAAATAAATGTCCTTAGACTAAGTGCTGCGCAAGCATTAAAGATACAGTAGAAGAAAATAAAGTAATAACTAAGATAGCTATCTCCTAGTATAGCTTCTGCTAATAGTATATACAATCTGTTTATTAGAACCGCATATAATATACCTATATAAATAAAAACAGTTACTATTAAAACTACTTTTAGAATTGTTGCTAATGTTACTAAATTAGCTATTCAAGGAGGGCCTTAGTATACAAACGCAAGAATAGTAATATAGTATAATGCGTTTAGACAAATTACGTGCTAAGTGCTCTTTAAAAATAGGACTTGAAACGCAGTCTTTGTTACATTTAATTTATTACTAAATTACCCTATATAGACAATTAAGAAAAAAGTCTTTGACAATAATTTAGAAAGAGAAAGAGCAAGTAATATATAAATATATATAGCTACCAACATGATACGCAGCAGACTGTAAGCAGCAGCAGTAAAGTACATACAGGAAGCTGCATAGTTAGATCTAGCAGCTAGATTTAGTAACTTTAATATACTGTATATACATAGTATAAAAAAGACTGAATAACTGAGAAAAACTAAGTATTTACTAACGTAGTTAGACAGTCTCAAGACTCTACACAGAATTATAGACTTAGTAAATTTTTAATTATGTATAAACTAAATTGTTTACTACTGTAAGAAATATTATTGAAATTTACTTAACAACAAAATAATTCCTGCATAATATACAAGATAGTAGACAAGAAAATTTACTTATTAATATTTATTAGCAGGAGATACTGATAGAATTTAAATAAAAAGATTACAAAAAAAGCTAAAAAACGACAGCCCCTCTAAAGAAGCATTTTTAAAGCTAATCGAGGGCTATATAATTATTTATTTAAACAAAAATATGCTGCTTTCTTACAAGGAACAAGGCTTACTAAAGAATAAATTAGTAAACTATATGTTAGAGATTATCTCTAACTTATAAAAAAGGAGATATTTATATATATGCTCTTTAATAGAGAAGGAGCTCTCTAATAGCAGTTTAAAGAGTTTAGAAGGATATATCTTAATGTATATCTACTATATAAAATACAGATAATACTATATAAAGCTTAGTAGGTGAAGAGTTTTTTTGTCCTAAAGGCATCAGAATTATAAGTAATATATATAGTTAACGTCTGCTTAAATTAAGAAACATGGGAACAATATAATAGTTAGTATTACAATCTATAGCACCAAGTGCTCAAGAAGGATAAAGGCGTTTAATATATTAACAACACACAAAGAATAAATATAGCTACTATATAAAATACAAACTTACTACTAATAGTAAATAAGTTTTTTAAAAGATTTATATATTGCCAATTTATCTTACTTGTAGATTCATTTTTAAGATATAATTAAATTACACTACATTTAAAAAGAAGAGACATAACAGTGTTCTAAAAACTACTATGACTTATATAATTATGTACAATAGTTAGAGGCGCTATAAACTCTATAGCAGCATTCTAACAAGTAATAATAAGAATTTTAAAAGACTACTAGCCTAATAATATGCCTTTTATTAATAGCATTACGTGCGGAGGGCTAAGGATCAACTATAGTAAAGAAGAATTAATGCTAGGAATACAATGTTATATCTTTAAGTATATTATATAATTAGATAGATTACTAACTGATATAGAACAAGCTAAAAGTACTGTGTTAAGAAAGAAGTATTACTTTCTTATAAAAAGACTTAAGGTTGTAAGCTATAAAGTTATTTTTAAGGTTGCTATCTAAACAAAAAAAAAGTTAAGAAGATTATAAGTTAGCTACTATGCAAAAATAAGAGATGAGTGTAATTATTTATAAGTATATGCGTTTACTATTATATATAGGTAAAGGACTTTACTAAGATTACTAAACTGCTTTTTACACTCTCATAAGACAATAATCCTGTTAAATAAAGAGATGCGCAAGACACAGCAATATACACACTAAGACAGGTTATATGTAATATACTTATACTTGTAAACCTAGACTATACTAATACTAAAGACTTTGAGATATTCTTTGTAACTAATACTAGTTAAGATAGTACGGGAGCCTATATAAAGCAACTTAAGAAAGATAATAAACAACACTTAATAAGGTTTAGAAGCACATTATAGTTAGTATAAAAAAAGCAATAGCACTCTACTAAATTAGAATATAAAGCTATACTATAGGCTCTCAAGAAGTTTTATACTTGTCTTTATAGTACTTACTTTACTGTAGAAACTAATGCTGCAACTCTTATTGCTTAACTAAATAATTTATTCACTAATAATCTAAGCAAAGTTATAAATAAGTAATGATTAACTATCTTTTTATAGGACTTTAATATTAAGTAAATACTAGAAAGAGAAATGCTGTTGCGGATACACTATTAAAGTATCTAAAAGCTAATTATTAGGAATTACTTTTAAAACCTAAGGAGGACTTAGAGAAGTTTATTAACTATATAATTAGAAATATGATTGCACTAGTACTAGCAGAACAAGCTAAAATACTTTATTAATATATCTCTAAAAAATCATAGCAATATGCTTAGTTTTTATTTAAGTTCAAGACTCTTAAAGAAATACTGTAGAGCTACAAGAACTATAAGCATAAAAGAATTAGGCAATGTATTTCTTTATACAAAATAGTATACTCTTTAAGAAGATAGTTAGAAACATGATAATTTAACAAGTTTTAGATAATACAAATTTAAGAATAGCTGCAGTATAGAACATACACACCTAGATTAAATACTAAGGAGTAAATACAGTATACTCTATACTTGCACAGCAATACTAGTTAAAGAAATATATAAGCAAGTGCAAAAAAGAATAATAACCTGCCTAAACTATCAACTGCAATCTTTAAAAAAGAGGGTAAATATGCTTACTAAAACCTATAGTTTTACTATTGAGAAAATTGTTGCTAGTAAGATAGTATGCATGCCTTAGTGTTTTAAAAAGAAGTTGCTAGTAATTACAAGAGACTACCTTAGTAGCTAGCCTAAAGTAAAAGCGCTATTGAATTACTAGTCTAAGATAATTGCAGAGTTGATATATAAGAATTTTATATGTAGATAGAGCACAGCACGTAAATTTATAGTTAAATAAGAACTTAACTTTGCTAAGGTAGTCTTACATTTATTAAACAAATACAAAATTAACTTAGTTTAATTATCTAGATATAATCCTTAAGCTATAAATAAAAGTATAAACTAATTATAAATGCTTTTGCAAAGCTACTACGACCTTAAGTTAAGAACTTACTTATAGTTCTTTTTGCAGACAAAATCTTTATACAAGAGTAGATAAGTTACTTGTTGTACTGATTAGATACAGAATAGAACTTAGTGCTTTTTATTAAGCTTATACTACTTATATAGCAAACTCTTTCTTTTAAAAAAAGTAAAAACTGTGCACAATTACTTACTATAAGAGCAATAAAGTTAAATCTTAGAAATTAGTTTACGAAAAATGCTGTTGCTTATACTGATAACATAAGATCTGCTAAGAAGGAATACTAAGATAACGCTAAAAAAATACAACATAAAAATGTAAAGATACAAGATCTAGTTCTTCTTTAGAACTTAGTTTAAGAAATTAGTTTATCTTAAAACTAAAAGCTAGACGCGAAGTAGTTAAAACTATATTATATTTATAATGCTAAACCTAAAAGAGGAACCTACTACCTTAAAGACCTTAATAGTATACGCTTTCTACACACAACACCTAGATAGCAATTAAAGCTTTTTTAGTAATAACACGGGCAGAATATGATAGAGAAGAATTAAAGAAATATAAAGCTATAAGATCCTAAGTATTAGGAACGAACTAGCCTAACAGTATATATTCCTATCTCTCTAGATTTACTTAAGTTGACTATTAAACTATTAACGCCTTTATCTCTTACAATAAGAAATAACCTTTATTCTTAAGTTATTATTACTGAGCGTCTTGTAGAGGAAAAGCGCTATATATTTAAATAAGACTTTAAAAGCTTTGGCTCTAACTTTAACACTACTAAAGTTAGCAAATTTTAGGCTACTAAATAGCCTATAGTCTTAAAAAAAGGAAGAAATACTATTTTATTAGTGTCTAGTTTTACCTTTAGCTACTTATTTACAGATTTCTTATATGAAATACAGGTATTAGCTGTTTATTCTACAGATTTTGGGTGTGCTAGAGACATCTAAATTCTATAAATCTATTACACCTTGATACGCGATACTGCGTTTATATTACAACAAACGCTCTTTAATACGCTTTATTAGTAATTAAACGCAACTCTAATAGTCTTGTGTGTTATAAGCTAGTTGCTTTACAAACAAAAGGTCTTTAGGCAAACTATTACTTTCTCTCTTCTAACATTAGCTAATTTTAAGCTTTTTACATTATAATCAAATAAGCTAGCTTACTTAGTTAATTATAACTTACAACTCTTGAAGCAGCAACCTTTTACAGTTTTATAATAGCAAGATATATATAGAAGTTAGCGAGCACTAGCGTAATGCGCTAAGAACAAGTAATAAAAACTACAACTACTACAGCACTATAAGAGCTGCATAATTTACTAGAAGCTAAGATATAAGTGTCCTTAGCTAGCAGGAACAATAGCAATAACAATAGTAAGCAAGAGCTAGTATCTCTTTTAGAAAAGGCCTCTTTAGACTAAGAAATTAAGAATAAGCTAGAAGGCAACATTGCCTTAGTAACTTTTTTAGCTACCTTAGAATTACGCACTTAGAAGCACACTACTACAATTAAAATTTAGCCTATCTTTTACAAGATTAGCCTGGAACTACTAGTTTTCTTAATATTAAAACAACAAGCTATCCTTTTAGTGCAGACAAGACGCTACCTAGGCTGCGAGTACAAAAAACTTCAATTTTAGCATAGTAACTCTCTGTAATACAGATAACGTTATTCTATAATATACTAAACTTAGCAATCTTAGACTATTAGCAGTACTATAAAAACTTAAACCATGCCTACTACATTAGTAAAAGAATGATAAGCAAGAACTGCTAGCAATAATTTATTATTAGTGCTACACTATAGATAGCGTAACACGTTCTATAGTTCTTAATGCTATTACTAGCTTTAACTTTAAGCTTAGTGTTGTGTAAAACTAGCTTAAGAAACAGGTTATTTTATATAGTAGCTAGTAGAGGTCTATTATTGCAGGTTCTTTTACTAAGAATTAGTGACGCTAGTTAGCCTAGCTAAGTTACTATAAGTATATAGTATTAGCTTTTAAGCCTAAAGGCTACTTTAAATTAACGCTAGCTAATTCTCTAAAAAAAAAGGATTTACAAGCTCTAGCTTCTACTATTAGTAGCAGGAGATATGGAGTGTATATCGAACGTATTACTTAAGGTTTAATACTAAAAAAGTGCTATTGTTTTATATCTTTTAATATTACGCCTTTAGCACTGCGCAAACGGTAATACTATTAGCGCTAACCTCCTAGCTTTTAAAGAGTTTTAACAAGGTTATACAACGAGACATGTTTTAATATTGTAGTGCTAAGGCTTAGTATAATATATAGAGCAGCTGCTGTTGCTAGAACGCTGCTAGAGCAACACGAACAACGCTTTTTAAAATAAATACAACTTTCTAAGCCTAAAAGTTCTTTCTTTACTAAAACAGATAGCCTACAAAATCTCAAGCAAATTATTACATATATATAACTAGCTACTAACATGTATGGCAAGCGAGTGGGCCAGGCAAGCGAGTGGGCCACCCTACTAACTTTAATGAACCATCTAAACTCTTTGTACATGCC
>WBOK01000691.1:0-16187 GCA_009289805.1 Alternaria gansuensis
AAGCACCTAGATTCTGTAGAGAAACAGCTGAGTAGCTTAATCTCCAACAATAAAGAGTAAGTAACTATTCTAGCCTGCGTTTTTTTAGACAGTACAGCTTTATCTCTAGCTCTTATCTTTTAGTTAGCTGTTAGAGCTCTAAAATTAAGCTAGGTTAAAGATATTAATAAGAAAAAGCACTTGGTATTTGTCAGCTTATCTCTTTTTAGCTAGACTAACAATAATATAAGTTTAGCCTAGCTTAAGGAAGTTTTTAAGAGAGAGACTAGACAGAAAGCTTATTTAAGATATTAATTACTCCTCCTTAATAGCTATAAATCTTACTTAACTATAGATTTTATTAATTACTGTAACAACTACAAGATCCTATTAGCTGTATTTCCTTCTTATTTAAATTATACGCTTTAACTACTTAATATTAGATTATTTAAGCCTCTCTTAACTGCTTACTTAACTAAGCTTTTATTCTACTTTTATAAAAGCTAAAAGCTTTTACTAATTATAAAAGAAGACTTCTTTCTCCTTCTTTAGAGAGCCTAGAGTACTGCTTTTTAAGAGGAGATTATTAAAAAGTCTATTTAAGTAACTAAAGTTTATCTACTTAATTCTAAGGTTATTTTTTAAAGATTTTATAAGAAGGCCTTTAGTTTAGATAAATATTTAGCTTTTATACTTAGTAAAGACAATTAGCTTAAAATAATGACTCTTATACGCTGTTTAGTGCAAAATTAAAATAGTAAAAAGCTAAAAAAGCTTTTGTAAAGTTTTTACTATATTTTAGCTTAAAATAGTATCTTCTATAAAGAGATATAAGGCTTAAAAAAGGCTCTTTTTGTTTAAAAAAAGATACTAAAAAAAAACTTATACTTTCTAACTTAGCAATCCTTAAGAGTACTATAGTAGTACTGTTTTTTAGTTGCTTAAAAAGTTTGTTAGGCTTAGAACAATAAAATAGCTTAATAACATAAATAACAACTACTACAACTTTAAAAAGCTAAGAGGTCTTACTTAAAAGAGCAAGCTTAATTATATAAGGCTTAATAAACTAAAAAAAGGCGTGTTAAAAGAGAGAGGCTTAAGAAGGTAAAGTAAAAAGAAAAGGCTAAAAAGGCAGCTAAAAAAAAGCATTAGAAATTAGCTTGCGACGCTTAAAAAGCTATATAACTATCTTAAAGAAGTAAGCGCAAGGCCTTACAAGCCTTTACTTAAAAGCAAAAGTATTAAAAACGTATTATTGTTAATTTATCTTATATTAAAGCTAAGGTAGCTGCACTAGCTGCCCCAGCGCGCACTACCTGCCGCGGGCGTAGCGTCCACTTACTAAGTAAATATAAGTAGCACAAATTGATCGCAATAATATATATACTACAACTCGACAAAATCTCGTGATACTAGCTATTAGTAGTGGCTCTACAGCCTTATTTTTCTGAAATCTTCATGTTGTTGGGGTGGTCATCACTCGAACATAGTCATCACGCGCACGGACACGGTAGCAACGGACAAATCTAGAACATACTTTTCTAAGTTCAAGCATCTGTACAAATCTCGGGATATATTCTCCTATTATCATTCTATTCAGCTATTATCCCGATATACATGATACCTTTAGCTATAGTGTTGATACTGAGGTGTAAAGGTAATGCAGCTTCTGGTGGATGGGAAAGCATGAGCGACAGCACGGCTCAACGCTATGTATCTTTTCGCTACAAGCCCTTATTAGACAGAAATAAAGCCTATAGAACAAGTGTATAGTATTATAGGGCGATAGAAGCAATAAGAAATATTTAAGATGTCAAATGTGTAGAATACTTGCGGCACAGGGGTATTTGCGTGACCCATGGATGCACGTTAGCGGAATTGTTTAAGAATAACTTAGGCAGATGTATATTACAAGTCTGATAGGTTTACAGGTGTTATTTTAGAGTTTCATCTGAAGTATCGTTATTTGTCTTGGGTTAGGGTGCGTCTCTCTACGAGGGGAAAGACAGTATTTTTTGAATAATTTGATTATAAACAGACTACCGTTTTGGGTACCATTAAGGCCAGCTTAAAGTACGAAAGATGTATGCAACAAGGTTGTCAGGATTTAGTCTTGTAAAGAGATAAGTAGCTTAGTAATCTATATATACTATTCTAGACAAGCAATAACTATGTTAGTTATTACTACTCTTTTGAAGAGGTGTGTAGCGCAGTGGTCTACGAGCTTCGTCCTTACAAAGGTGGTGTTCTGTAGCATCAGCCAGCAACATCATAGCAACGAAGAGCTCTTCTTACTTTATGGGACGATCTATTCATCTCTGTTTGATAATCTATCCTGTAAAGCTTTGACAGCTCAACGACGTTGGCGCTTACTGGCCTGACTAGACTGAACATTATTAAGTGAGCGAGGAAGGCGGCGTAGCTTTGCTAGCCAGACGCTTACTACGGCGAGTCTGCTGTTGTTGATCTTTCATCATATTTGCAACATCATGGGAAGCAGCAAAGTGGCTAGATGGGTCATTAGACCGGAACTCCTTGCTAGACGTCACTGGCTGGATGTCGAAGCTCGCCGTCCTTGGTGTACGTTGAAGCGTAGGCGATTTGAGAGCCGAGACGTACGGACCATTGCTCAAGGTGGAGGACTTGCGACGGCACTTAGCGTTGAGAAGGGCATCTATATCAGCCTCATCCATAAAAGATTCATCATTGTCGACTGGAAAGCTGTCGAGGTCCAGGCTGTTCCAAGTGGAGTCATTGTTTGCTGGGAAAAGGTTACTGCAGCTTCCTTTCCGTCCATCGAATGTCTGTGCGGGTGCGTAGCCAGGCATATGCTCGCTGACCAGAGGGTAAACAGTGAACTGTGGCATGATGTCTTCTGGCTCAGAGTAGTCGACGCGTTGATTGTTCCGAAGACTCAATCGGCGGGATCGCTGATGCCCAGTACCGTTTTTGATCTGCGCAAAGTCGTCTGAGCCTTGAGCGTCATCGGCAACGGCTCTACTCCTCGCACGCGAGCGTTTCTTGACCGGACGATCGTCGCTGGATGAGCCGCTGTCAGAAATCTGGCGCTTCTCGGAACGCTTTCGCTTGGTAGTACGATTCTCATCGCCAGAGTTGGCGGAAGCAATTGCTCGACGTGTCTTGGAGCGCTTGGGAGCAGTGCCCGCCTTGTCTTCGGCGATAAATTGATCCCGTAGGGCCACGCATTCTGCGATGCGATGCTTGATCTCAGGGTGAAACATGTCGTAATAGGCAGAGTAGTTGAAGTCCTTTTTAGAGCCACTTTTCTTAAAGGCCGCAAAGGCGTCAGTCTTCTCTATTTTCTTGTCGACAAGCTTGACCTCCATGTCGCCGCGGTGAACAGGGAATGAGCCAGGGCGAATCTTCCGCTGAAGAATAAACTGCTTCATCTGGGACTTCGCACGATGTTTCATGTTCATGCCGTAGAGTGCGTAAATGAGCGTACGTTCGTGAGGCTTGGGCTCGCCGCGTTGGTATTCTTCGTGCACAGGGTAGTTAGAGAACTCGTATGTATCAGCTAGTCGGCCTTTACTAGCAGCTTCGATGAACTTGCTAGTTAGTGCTGCTTCGTAATGATGTTTTGGGCCAAAAGCGGCGGCAAAGCGACCGTTTGGCTCTTTCTCCATGCCTACGCGCTGATCAACCTTGACGTTAGCAACCTGGCAGATGTATGCGAAGTCTAGGAAACGCTCCATACAGTACAGATGAGCATAGCCAACACAGTCATATGGATCCACTACGCCGGTGCCGTAAACTCGGTGCTTTTCGTCGAATGCGACGCGGTAGTTACCGACTTCTGCGGTGCCTTTGCCAGTGTACATACGCATTGGACATTTTTCGAAGCGACAATGGCTGTGAGACGCAGTAGCGTAGCGACGTGCGGCGTCCGAAGCTACAGGTTGGATCCAGATACGGAGATTGTCGCTGGGGTACTGTGTAATGTACTCATGAATCTGGCGAGCAGACATGGTACGCTTCTTGAATTCGTGCATGCCGTTGTTTTGACGGTACTCGAACTTAAACTTTGCTGTTTCCCAATTGCCATGCGGGAGATCCTTGATCTTATACTTGCGACCTTCTTCGGCGTGTTGATTGATACGGGCGGTGCGCGTAGTTTCGCCTCTGGTTGTGTTGTTGACACGGACCCAGGGCTTGTCGTCGCATTTCTTTGGCTTTTCACCAGCTCGGACGACATCTACCTTGACAGGCTTACTGACTGAGCTGGTGTTAGAGGCATCAGAATGGTTGGGAGAATTCTGTGATGACCGAGCGCGCTTGATAGACTGTCCGCGTGGTCGCTTGACAACAGGGGTGCAGTCGTCAGACCATGAGTCTGATCGAGCCCGTTTGCGACCAAGTAGCTGCTGAGTAGGCTGGGAGCCTCGGCTTGAACAGCGGGAGCTTGAAAGGTACGTGTTATAGAGCTGTTGTGTTCCAGTATATTGCTCGGTTGGCATCGCAACAAATCCAGTGTACTGTTGCGGGTAAGGCTGTTGAATTGGTTGGAAATATGGCTGAGCTGAGTACATTGAGCCGTAAGGGTCGGGGTACATTTGTGGGTGTTGGCCAACGGCTGGGTACTGTGGCATATTAGGCATGAAAGCGTTGCCACTAGGAAGTGCAGAAAATCCAGGTGTGGTGTCCGAAAGCTGAGTTGACATCCGGAAATTAGGGTGCCAAAGATCTATATCTTGTGAAAAGTCTAGAGTGGGGTTTAGGAGTTGGTTGTCAAGCGATTCCACAGGAACCAGGTCAAATGGGCCTTGCTCAGCTTCATTCTGGTGAATGGCCTGGTCTGTTTGATTCTCCTGCTCATCATTTACAGGCGAAAACAACAAACCAGGATCAACTTGGTTGTCATGAGAGAATTTGTTGAACTGGAACAGATCAGCATCAAACCCGTCCATGGGCATGTTCATGTCATTGGTTCCCGCCCATGCAAACGCGTCTGGGTCGAGAACGTCGTCTTTGAACCTTTCATTAAGATTGATCTGGTTCCGGTCGAACTTGCCGAGAAGGCAAGGGTCAATTGTATCAGGTAGACCAAGCACACTTTTAAAGTCGCTGAACTGTCGAGACTTGGTTTGGCTATAGGTGCATGCTACGTTCGCACTACCTCTTTGCATATAAGTATCCGCTATTGACTTATTCGTGATTAAGTAGTGTCGAGGACTATTGGGCGTTGGAAGTACTGACGAATGATCGCATTGGGTGAATGGGTTTGCGGGTTGATCCTTTGATATGATCTTTGGAGAAATTGGTGATGGTGAAACAGTACTTGAGTACATCTCGGAGTGTTTTCTGATAGGTTCAAAGCGTACGGGACGCACAGATAGCACGGCGCACAACGTATATATATGAGAGCTCTTGATATTCTTTCATCGAGTCTTGTGAAGTTACAGTTTAATATTAGACAAAGAAATTTACAGAGAATATCTGTAGATTCACATCATTGTGCTGAGCCTATAAAGCGGTCATCAAAGGGTGGCCAGCTAGTGAAATACTAGCATTGTTCGAGTCCTTCTATCATTGTCGAACGTCGCCATCACTGAACATCGTGGCAATGTTCCGCAGCAGGCAGATATTGTATCGGAACAACTCGCCCAACTGTCTTGAAAAGAGGGCTTCGAAATGAATCACATAATCATGTATCTGTTCTTTGTTAGCCACTGAGCTCCCAAACAACGGTGGAGAGAAGCAGGTAGCCAAAGAAGGCGATCAGATTATATAAAGCAAATTTTTCGACACGATTTTTACGAACAGGTCTGTGAATTTTGTCTTTTTTTCATCATGAAGGGGGAGAGAAGGAGGGATGTACATACCAAGTAGCTGTGTTAATGTGCTATGCAGCACCAGAGGTGAGACCACATAGGCTGCATGCGGATAACGTGCAGTGCCCACCGCCAAGAACCTTGATCAAAGGTACATTCAGAGTACGCGCTGCGCTTGTGTAGCTGTAGGTGGAAAAGTTAAGACGCGCAGCTTGAGGACAAACTAGAAAACTTTTGCCGAGGCGCTAGGATCGGAGGATCCATCCTGCCGAAAGACCGGGCCTTGCCGCCTCGACACCCGTGGCCTCTACAACCATTGCCTGGTGATTAATTTCTGCATCAGGAATCCGCACGTCCGGTTCTCTCCCAATGTTAAGCCGATCAAACACGGGTGCCGCACCTGCATATGAATCGTTTGGGGATGTTCCCGTCTGCATTAGCCCCATGCGAAACACGCATCACGTTCAATGGTCAAACACGGACTGTTTAGCCAAACATGAGGGCTCTCGAAGATATTAACCTATCGCACTTAGAGGACAGGTTGAGACACCGTCAAGAGAAGACGGCATTGGTCCGCCAATTTCGGTACGTCAAGGCTGTGCCCTTTGCGATGTATACAGATCAAGTGGTGAAGAGGCGAAATGTACATCAAAATATGTCTTTCTGGTGAACACAAATAAACAACCTCTGGATAACGTGCTGGTTCTTGGGGTGCTCGAGATTAGAGCTCACTGCTCACAGGCAAGATTCCAGACTCCAACCCATACAGCCTTGTACTTCGCCTACGCTTTCCTTTTGTGCTCCAACTTGCAGACCAGTTTCTTCGGCGCGTCTACTCTCCTTCTGTTCATCAACCAGGTCTGCGCATCGCGTTTCAACTTCGGCACTTCGGCTCGCGGCACCTCGATGACAAGGGCAACCACGCATCAAACATTCTCTGGAATTCCACGGACACCATGGCGGGATATGCGGGACAGACCCGCCTGGGTTACATTGTTACATGCCAAACGTCTGGGATGCTTCTCCTACGAAATCCAGGTAAATCACAAACCATTCGGGTTGCCACAAGCGGCTGTAGCCAATCACTGCTCACTCACAGGATAACAAAGTTCTTGATTCATACCATACACCCAATCCCTCAACACACATGCAACGCGTCCACCCGGGATGCTTCCTACCGGAGCTATCATGTCCAAAGCCATGCGTTCATAATGCCCCGGCTACCTCTACCTGCACTTCGGACCCTTTACCGTCGTGCTGCTTCTCTCGATCGTCGATTCTCCGCTAGTGTGTGGTTGGCTATTTCTCCCATCTCGGGCCTTACTCCTCTACCTCAATGTTTATTCTCTTCTAGACGATGGCAAGCGCAAAGCTTCAGGAGCTGGTGCTCCTTGGTTCAATAACGTTCTACCTTATAATCATTCTTCTTATTCTTAGCTACATCACTGTCGGTTTGCGATTATGGGTGAGGTATCGCATCACGAGATCTCCAGGTTGGGATGACGCCGCAATGGTGGCCACGCTTATGCTGTTTACTTGCTATTGTGCATTCATCCTCGCAATCACATTTCGCAGTATGAACCAAAAACTCTTCAGCGAAGAGGCCATCCACGTAACGTTAATTGTACGTCTCCGCACTATCACTACGGGGAAGTTTGTCATTCACAAGCTAACATCACCGCAGTTTATTCAGCTCTCCGAGGTCTTCTACATCCTCACAACCACCTTCCTCAAAGTGTCGCTGGGTCTCTTCTTCCTGAGGGTTCTTACCAAGAAGTGGCAAAAGCACATTTTCCACGTTATCCTCGCCATCAGTGCGACATACGGATTCTACTACGTCTTCATCGCGCTGTTCCAATGTGGCGACCCAACACGCCTTGCCGACAGTCTGCTATCGCCCTCTTCCCCCAACTGTCTGCCATCTGCTCTTCTTCTTACGTCTGGGTATCTTTATGGCGTCATCAACGTAATCGCTGATTGGACATTCGTACTAATACCGATTACTGTTCTACTGGATAGCGACCTCGATCGAAGGAGTAAGATCAGCGTCAGTATCGTCATGGCCCTGGGTGCGGTGGGAAGTGTTAGCTCGATTTTCAGAATGGTCTATCTGAAGGGACTAGGCCTAAATACGGGCGGTCTTCGTAGTAAGTATCTTCACACACAATGTCGATGATCACCCATACTAAGACTCTCGCAGCCGAAGCAGTAAAGGCAACAATCTGGGCAACTGCCGAACCCGGCACAGGCATAATTGCAGCCTCAATCGCCATTCTGCGCCCACTCTTTCGCCAAATCGCTTCCGACGTCCGATCAAAAGCAACTTCTTACTCGCACTCTCGCAAGGGATCTCAACAATCCAATGACTCCATTGCACTAACGAGCCAAGACTCTGTTGCACAAGCAATGAAGAACAAGGAACATAGTATGTACTCAGTGAATGGGGACCTAGATCCGTGGAGTCCGACCATCGTTGCGACGGCGGACGTACAAAGGATGACTATCGTGAAAGGGAGGATGAGTCCTGTCCCGAAATCAACACCGAAAGCAAGGGACGACGGTATGTTATAATGGATGTACATTTATATACGATAAGAGTATTTGACGAAATCTAAATGGAAATGGAGGACCCAGGAGGACTTCATTTTATTTCCCGAGTTCGAAAGTACTGTGTAAAAGATGTGAAGGACATCAGAATATACCAAACACCACCAATCCAACCCCCAATTTACCTCGTAGTCTCCAAACCCGGCTTTCAAGTATCTATCATTGTTTGCCTAGTCAGTCTCCAGCTCTCAAGCCTAAATCCAGTGCCGGATGGATTGT
Organism: Alternaria gansuensis; assembly: GCA_009289805.1. Lineage (NCBI taxonomy): Eukaryota > Fungi > Ascomycota > Dothideomycetes > Pleosporales > Pleosporaceae > Alternaria > Alternaria gansuensis. Next base: position 8,598 of record WBOK01000691.1, read on the forward strand.
CGTGTTGCACTTCGTCGTCGCTTTGCTGCGAAGTTGTTTGTGTCATCATCCCACAATGCGCAGTTGACATACCACAGCCTTCAGATGGACAAACTTGTTATAAAATCGAGTAATTGCTGTATTACCTCGGCGATGTGGTGGTGCGGCTGAGGCATACCTAATGGATGACGTCCCGAAAAGGCCAAACGCGGGTGGATGGGCCCAGGAACAGCGGAACAAGGCGAGTTTGGAGCTTGGAATTGGTTATCCTAAGGTCACCAACCATGACATAACTTCTTCCCTATCCGCGCCATGCGTCCTTCGCAGCAAGAGACGACATGTGGAAACCGAACCTCCACCTTCGAAAAGGCGCGATAAGGCCTCGGGTTGCCTGCATCTGCACGCACGCCTCCAAGCTCCCTTCGACGACGACGTACCACCCCCGCCAGCGACGTTGCTTCCACGAATACTTCATAACACACCTACCCTCGACGTCGCTGCATCCTGACTCGCGAGCCACACAACCTGCGCTGCATCACAAGCTTCCACGCGACAAAAGCACGCCGTACAATGCTGACAAGCCAGGTCGGTCGCCGGCTGCCTTCGTGGGCACGTCGCGCGAGATGACGGTTGTACGCATACCATTGAAGAGCGCAAAACACCATTTTGGAGTCTCGTTGTCGCGAGGGACGCGGCCCTACAATGAGGATGCTTTCCAGGCAGGCACCATTGACCTCCCCGCATTTGCAAGACGGCGGCCCATGTCTCTGAGCAGAAATGGACAAAACGCAGACAATACCGACGTCACACCAGATGTAGGTGTCAGTGGAGATCCTCAGGTCTTCTATTTTGCCGTCTTTGATGGACACGGCGGGGCCGAGTGTTCTGGCTTCTTGAGGGAGCAGCTGCACGACTATCTGGAGAAGGCGACCAAGCAATTCGAGCTCACGAGCAGTCTCGCGCGGGAAAGAACCGAGACGCAGTCTGGTAACCCCAAAGCCAAGGGCGAGGCATCTTCTGGTGATCAGAGAAAAAGGGATAAGGAGAGTCTGGACGCTATCGAGCCACACACGCCACCTGGCACGAAAGCTATAAAGCCGCCACAACCTGGAAGTAAAGACCAACTGCCCACCGCCGGTTCCAAGTCTACGGATGAGCCTATCGAGGGCGTTGCACCAGTGCGACAGTCGGACAGCGTACGGAAAGCTGAAGAGCTGGAGCAGCAGTTGGTCAAGCAGTGGAAGGAGCTTGTAGGAGGGTATTTTAGACGCTTCAAGCCCGAGTACTTTTCCACGTTCGCAGGCGGACGTGGCCATCCTGCCGAGAAAGAAGGCAATGAAAAGCGTCACACGAGCAACCCAGCAGGAACCGAGGACGTCAAAGAAGGCATTGGGATTGAGACAGTACTTGAATATGCCTTCCTCAAGGCGGACTACGATTTTGTTGCAGCTCAGGTTGGCAAGAAGGAAGAAGACCCCGTTCGTGCGGATAAGGCGCTGAACGACGATGATATCCTCGGCCAACCCTCACGCACAACTACCAAGCACATTGGAGGCACGAATCGCTTCAAAGGTGGCAGCACATGCAGTGTAGCTCTCATCTCCACACCTACGCCATCACCCTTCTGGCATCCTTCTTCCCCATCTTCCCTCATCACCGCCCACGTTGGAGACACCAGAATCCTACTCTGCAACACCGCAACCGGGCTCGCCGTACCCCTAACATCCAACCACCACCCTTCCCTCCCCGAAGAAGCCACTCGCCTCCGCCGCTTCGCAGCATCCTTTGTCACCGACTCGTTTGGCGAGGAGCGCATGTCCGGACTCGCAAACACGCGTTCATTTGGCGACATGGCCCATAAACGCGTTGGAGTGTCGGCGGAGCCCGAGATCCGTAGAATCGAACTGTTGCCTGCTGAGTACTCGTTCCTCGTCCTGTGCTCAGATGGCGTGTCGGGCCACCTCTCTGACCAAGAGATAGTGGATATTGTGAAGGAGGCGAAGACGCCGGAACAGGCTGCGAGGGATGTGGTTAGCTTCGCTACTGAGACGTCAACTGGCAGTGAAGGCGCGGACAACGCGACCGGCCTCGTTGTTCGATTAGGGGGGTGGGAGAGGAGGGCGGAGGGCGGGCTGGGCAGCTTGGGGACGAAGGAGATGAGAGACTGGCGGAAGCAGGAGGCGGAGAACCCGAGGGCCATGGGGAGGATGTGAGGATGGGGCTTGTCTGAATGGGGCTGGGGTGCATGAATGGTGTTGATTCAACTCAAAGCGAGTGCATTGGATTGCATGGTATAGACTGCCTACTAGATCAATTCTCATATGTAATAGTAACTAGGCATTCGGAATCATGTATCAGCACTCCTCCACTATTGATAGGACAGCTCATGCGCCTGAGGGTACTTGGGTGTAGCGTTCAACGGCAGGCTGCCGTCGCCGCTGCTATATCACAATACACCAGGCCATGCGGGGCTGGCGCGGGTTTCCAAGACAACAATGTCTCATGATGGTGTCTATGTCCTAGACATGTGCGTGCATCGACGTCATTCGCCGTGGTGATGCGGGCGCCTGGTCCAATAGCCTCGAGGTGATTGACGGCCTGCAGGGCGTCGCTTGGCTCCAGGACAGAGCCACAGTCGGCTCGAGACTCGACAGATTGCACAACGAGGCTGGCGACGTGTCCTAACTCTGTGCAAATGCGAGTCTGTGCAGCACCTGTCATGGCTTCCACAGGGCTGCATGCGGGAGGGCGGGCTTGAATCTGGGGAGGGAAAGCACGATGCGCAAGCGAGCCAATGCGCCGTTGCCAGGCGGGCGCTCTTTCCTTGAGAGGTCGTCGACGGTGCCTGAAGCCGCTGGAAGAATCAGTTTCTTCTCTCACCTCCACCTTACCTTCACCGTCACCACCCAGCCTGCATAGGGAGCACCGTGTTTGCCGTCTTGCTTGCTGCTCTTTGACCGGTCGCTCTTGCACCCGTCTCCTCGCACCCAAAGCCCGCACTGTTGGTGGGGCAGGCCCTTTAGGAGGAAAACAACACGTGAACTAGGCCTGTCTACGCTCGACCTTCGTTCGCTTCAAATTCCCTGCCTACGACGACCGCCCACCGCAACTTGCACCCTCTCTCTGCCTTCCTGCCGCAACCCCTTCTGCTTTCTCCCGCCACCGCGGCCCTTTAATTCTTGCCACTGCTAGATTCCCCCGCCTTGAGCCTTTGAAGCACCCTTCAGCAATTATGGATATCAACCAGGTGTTGGAGGGGACCTACGCCGCCGGTATGCTGCCCTCACCGCGACCCGCGCTTTTCTAGAAGCTCGACTGACCCTTCTGCAGACGCTAGCATCCGCAACAGCGCCGAGCAGCAGCTGCTACAGGCAGCAGACTCCAACTTTGTAAGCCTCCCCGCAGCCAGAAGGCTGCATGTGCTTCCAAGACACACTCAAGACACAGCCACTGACGCGTCTCTCGCCAGCCTCAATACCTTACCGTCCTCGGTGGCGAACTCGCAAATGAACAAGCCGCTCCCCAGATCCGACAGGCCGCCGCCCTGGCCCTGAAGAACGCTTTCACCGCTCGCGAGTATGCCCGGTTACGTCAGGTGCAGGAACGATGGCTCAGCCTCGACACCCAGATCAAGCAGCAGGTCAAGGACATGGCCCTGCGGACTCTGGCCACACCGAACAAGAACGTCGGCTCTGCTGCCGCACAATTCATTGCCTCCGTCGCTGCTATCGAGATACCCCGCAATCAATGGCCGGAGCTGATGACCACGCTCGTTGAGAGTGTCGGTCAGGGCAGCGACGCCCAAAAGCAATCTTCGCTTACCACAATTGGGTTTGTTTGTGACACAGACGACGTAGAGCTGAGGGATGCGCTAGCACGCCACTCGAATGCTATATTGACGGCTGTCGTTCAGGGTGCGCGCAAGGAGGAGGAAAACAACGACGTCCGTGTAGCAGCCATCAACGCCCTCAGCGACTCGATCGAGTTCGTGCGCTCCAACTTCGACAATGAAGGCGAGCGCAACTACATCATGCAGGTCATCTGCGAGGCTACACAAGCAGAAGACAGCCGCATTCAGCAGGGTTCCTACGGATGTCTAAACCGCATCATGGGCCTCTACTATGACAAGATGCGCTTTTACATGGAGAAGGCGCTATTCGGTCTCACCATCCAAGGCATGAAGAGCGAGGAAGAGGATGTTGCCAAGCTGGCTGTTGAGTTTTGGTGTACCGTCTGCGAGGAGGAAATCGCCATCGAGGACGACAACTCACAGGCTCAAGCCGAGGGCTCCACCGAGCTCAGGGAGTACTTCAACTTTGCCCGAGTTGCCACCCAAGAAGTCGTTCCGGTGCTGCTCGAGCTTCTTGCCAAGCAAGACGAGGATGCCGACGACAACGAGTACAACACCTCCCGCGCAGCATACCAATGTCTACAGCTCTGGGCACAATGTGTTGGCAGCGGTGTTATGCCGCCAGTTCTTGCTTTCATCGAGAAGTACATCCGCTCCGAAGACTGGCACTACCGAGATGCGTCCGTTTCCGCCTTTGGTGCCATTATGGAGGGCCCTGAGGAGTCGGTGCTAGATCCCATTGTTAAGCAAGCTTTGCCTACCTTGATTGGAATGATGGACGACCAGAACATTCACGTCAAGGACTCGGCCGCTTACGCTTTGGGCCGTATTTGCGAGGCTGTTCCTAGCGCGCTCGACGCACAGCAACACCTGCCTCCCCTGATAGGAGCTCTTTTTAACGGTCTGGCCAGCAATCCCAAGATGGCTGCATCGTGCTGTTGGTCGTTGATGAACCTGGCGGATAGGTTCGCTGGAGAGCCAGGATGCCAAGCCAACCCATTATCGCCTCACTTCGCTCAGAGCGTGCAGAGCCTGTTGCAAGTCACCGAGCGAGCCGATGCCGACAACACCCTTCGCACAGCAGCTTACGAAGTACTCAACTCCTTCGTCAACAACGCTGCCGGTGACAGCGTTCCTCTAGTCAACGAGCTCGCCAACGTCATCCTCGAGCGTCTGGAGAAGTCTATGGCACTTCAATCGCAGGTCGTCAATGTTGAGGACAAGCTGACTCTCGAAGAGATGCAGACTAGCTTAGCCAGTGTCATAATGGCCATCATCCAGCGAATGGAGAGTGACATCAGACCTCAGGCCGACCGCATCATGCAAGCGCTACTGAGTCTGCTTTCCTCCCTACCTCCCAAGTCCAGCGTCCCAGATACCGTTTTCGCCGCCATTGGTTCGATCGCAATAGCTCTGGAGGAGGACTTCCAGAAGTACATGGAGGCTTTCTCTCCATTCCTGTATAACGCCCTGAACAACCAGGAAGAGCCCGCGCTCTGCTCCATGGCCATTGGACTAGTATCCGATATCACCCGATCCCTGGGCGAGAATGTTCAGCCCTTCTGCGACGCGTTCATGAACTCTCTTCTTCACAACCTCCGCAGCCCCCAACTTGGCAACCAGCTCAAGCCTGCTATCCTGCAATGTTTCGGTGACATCGCGCACGCTATTCACGGCGCGTTCGAGACTTACTTGACGGTTGTTGCTCAAGTGCTACAACAAGCTGGCCAAGTTACCTTGACTACCGAGGGCAACTACGAGATGATCGACTACATTACTTCTCTTCGGGAGGGTATCATGGACGCATGGGATGGATGCATCGTTGCGATGAAAAGCAGTAACAAGAGTAAGTCTTGTACCTTTCAGTTTGACTAGAATACTAATGACTGCAGCTCAACTCATCGTTCCCTACCTTGACTCAATCTTCGACCTTCTCCGTACCATCCAACAGGACAGCAACCGCACCGAAGCTCTGCTCCGATCTTCTTGTGGTGTTATTGGGTGAGTACAGCCACTTGCATTCAACGCATCCCACTAACATCATCCAGTGACCTTGCAGATGCGTTCCCAGCTGGTGACTTCAGGGAGTACTTCCGCAATGACTTCCTTACCGCAATGGCGAGGGAGACCCGCGCGAACGCAGACTTCAGCAGCCGAACGCGAGACACCGCACGATGGGCACGTGAACAAATCAAGCGTCAAGTCGGTACGTCGCTGAACAACAATCCATACCTCCGCCCTGCTCTTCTCTAGTAGAGTCAACATCCCACCCATTATATATATATTTCAGCCCACTGACCTCCCGTCCCCAGGCGGCAACCAAGGCGTAATGGCCTGAGTGCCTTGATTACCCCCCCCCCTTTCCCAGCACTGCTTGACCTGTGCTTCGGCCAATGTGTTGGATAACTTTCCCCGTGGAGGTACTGTCTAGCATGTGGCTAAAACGTAGGTTCTAGCTCCCCCTCGCGTACCCCAGCAACTCGAAGTACAATCCGGCGCCCATCCGTTCGAAGAATGTCGTCGCGCACGGAACGTCACTTCCACGGAATCATCAGTCTACATCCCTCGCAGTCGTCCGGATATCCTTCACAGAGCAACATTGTCAGGTCTGTCACACCTCGTTGGAGAAGACGAAATCGGCTTGCCGCAAGACGATGATGTCACAGGTTCTAGGCATTGGGAACGGCTTGATGGTATGCCAGAGAAGTATCGTCAAGTCAGGGATATGATTTTGCATGTTCAAGGTCATGTCGATGGTTTTCTCTGAAGTTGTTACAAGAGATATCCGAAGCTCACATGCAGCCCACCCCGACACCGCGGCACCCCAACCCCAACACCCATGCGCATCCCCCGAACGACCGTCAACCCGAATCGCATAGCACTAGTCTCCAACCCCATCATGTAGCACCAAAAGTCTTGTAAGGCAGAGAGCTGTCAAAGCTTTCTTGCCAGGAGAAGAAAAGAACCCTTCGTCCCTTTTTATTTTGTACACTCACTCTCGGTGGTTTCTTTACATGACCATTGGAGATGGGCGTTTATACCATTTTTGAATTTGAAGTGGTTTCATGGATATATGCTGGGTTTATAGTTGTAATGATCACTTTATAGACTTAAGGGGCATTTATGGTGTGTTGTGATGTGATGAGACGTGTTGATGATGTGTAGCAAATGATGAGGATTTTGTATCTGTTGATGTTGTTGATTTTATTCTGTGTCGTGATATGTCGTTACAAAAGTAGCTTTGTTTTTCCTTTGATAAAGGAAAGATGGTAAAAGAGTACGCAAGTAGTTTTTTTCTTTTCTTGATACCGAAGCAAGGAAGCACAAGCCATTCCAACCAGCCTGCTGGAAAAAAAAACTGATAAAACGAGAGGGAGAGAGAGAGAGAGAGTGTGTGTGTGTGTGTGTGGATAAAATAAAACCCAGGCATATTCCGTCCCGGCCTCTCTCTCTCCCCCTCTCCCTCTCCCATCTTACCCAATCACAACTCCTTCTTCATAAAATGCTCTGGCCGATGATCAGTCTCGTAGTCGACATGAACGTACGCGCGCTCGACATCTGGCAGGCTCTCCAGTTTGATCTGCAGTTCTTCGGCGACATCGTGCGTGGCGCGGAGCGTCGCTTCGGGGTCCATGACGATGTCTACTTCGACGATGAGGCGGGGGCCAGAGTGGTATGCTCGTACGGTGTCGATCTGGCGGATGGTGGGGGAATGCGTCATGGCTGGGGTTTTTATGTTTAGTGAAAGTGGTGGTGGGGGT
>WBOK01000692.1:0-16594 GCA_009289805.1 Alternaria gansuensis
CTCTACAGCCTCATTTTTCTAAAATCTCAGTTTGGTGGGGTGGCTCAAAACATGAACTGGCTCAAAACGCGCACGGACACGGTACGCAAAAAAAACACGCAAAAATCGACTGCGTAGGCTCGCTCAACACATTGTCAAGACTGAGACAAATGAATATTATTGTGGAATCAATAGCTTTGAAGCATCTGTCTTGAAAAATTCTTTTACTACGGCAAAGGAGATGTACAAGGTATTAGAAAAATCTTTGCAAACATCCTTCGCTATATTAATTTGTTTCTACTGTCTTTACTTTGCTGATGCCGTGGATTGGTATAGAATGTTGCTTTAAGATTCTACTGTAGGACGAAGCATAAAATCCCTTGCCCTTGACAAACTAGCTAAGGATCTTAATGCGACAAAGCTAAATGTAGCTGGCATATACACAATAGGCTGCAAGTACCTCGCATGCATAGAGGCAGGAGGTCTAGGTTCTCTGTTTTCTACTAATGGCGCAAAGTCAGAGTGAGCACAACTACAGATACTTTTTAGTACACGCTAACACTGTATAGTATAAAAAAATGTAATAATAGAGATTTTAAAACATTGTTTAAATATTAAAAGAATTACACACAGATCTAGAAGAGTAGTAAAGGTTTTTTAACTTTAAGATTGTACAAAATCTTATTTGTAGTCTTCTTGCCTAAGGTGTAGAGTACGCCGACATTGCGGGAGGCCGCACCAGACTGATAAAAATGATTTGCTAATACGTTAATATTAAGATGTTTCTTTGCCATAGCAGGATAGTTACAAGGAAGCACTAAGAAGACGAGGAATATAGTGACATTGGTAACATCTCCTTTAGGTGTAGTAGTCTATCACATTTGCTTCAACTTTACTAACGCACGGATGCTTACGAATTAAAGGAAATATTGCTTAGTCTAGGGCCTTGTGAGCATTAAATAGACTTTTGTTAAATTGCTTTGCCGGCGAAGAATTCTACTGCCTATAATTAGACGTACGCTAATAACTTTATAACAATAAAAGGTGCTAAAAATTGCTAGCAACGACTCTCCACGCTCTTGCCGCTCCTAACAGGTGGCAAGACGAACTAGGACTTGAGTAGCATAGAAATCCGACCCTCGCGTAACACTGTCGAAGCTGAGAAGCACAATGAGATTGTGGATAATCCATGCAAACGCCGTAGGCTAGACTATGATCGTTTAGACTATAACGTTAACAGTAGAGCCATTTACTTTAAAAGCGGCGTCTCTGCCACAAGACTTACAGGACGTGAGTACAGGCTTAAATGCGCAGGGTTGCTTTATAGACATAGACGAATGGTTACAAGAATTTAGAAATATTGACCTGTTAAATGGGATGGACTACGTCGTAGAGTTGATTTAGACATAGTAATTGCTATCTACGACTTTTAATAGTCTCAGCATCATTCGTTTGTAATAAAGGAAAAATAAGGAGATAGAACTCTGCTAGGTCTAGCTTAAAGCAGACGTTTGGCATTATTAGATGCATGCCCGGCATAAACTCTGTTACAGTTAATTAACCTTCTTTATCTCCTAGCCAAGATTTTAATTTTGCCTTTTTTAACGCCGAGTGATCTCCTATTGCTTTAAGAAGGCCTACATGGTTTGCCTTAATACGAAGGGAACTGGATGTACAGAGAAGAAATTCAGGCATCTTGAGAGGAGTTTGTATAGTTGCGCATTCAACAGCAGCCTGAATCTCGGCTTTCTTGAACATGCATTAGAAGCTGTAGGATTTACAGCTTTTCTTACACTTACTCTGGTATATATCTCTCTGATCATTTTAGCGCATTCGTGTCGGGGCAAATCGTGGGTGAATAAAGTCGTGGTCGTCTCAGGTACTGGCAAACGCCCTTTTGCCAAGCAAGACCAATGAGGCAGCAATTTCATCTAGTTGAGGCGTTGAATTAAGTACAATGTGTGTAGGCATTTGGGTATACACTAGGAGGTAATTATGAAGTGAATCCGTGAACTAAATATTGAAAAAGGATTGTGAGGTGGCAGGTCAAGTGTGATTGACAGCGATGCGTCACGCTGTTCATATCACATGAGAAGCCAAGGCATTTTCCGCTACCTAGGCCGCTATTAGCAAGCCATCTCGATTTTGCTTACATAATTCAACCGGTTTCCCTTCCTTGTCACACCTGCTATGAGAAGCCAGATATTTTCTCTACGGTCGTAACGGCTGTTGAAAGTTTCCAACCCTAATCTGCGTTTTCCTTCAGCAGTCGCGTCACGCATAACACTGTTGATATCTGTAGAATTTGATTGAGGATTACACGTGCTGTTGTTTGCTGCAGCCTGGTCGTTGCACATGCCATTAGCTGGTGCGTTGGTCTGGGAGTCCTGCTGATTCGCAGAGTTCGTATTGTTCGAACGGCGTGGACATGATGGATTCAACTCTAAAAGAATATTGGGGCTCAGCCGCGCTTTTTTCAGAGACACAGCTTTCATCACTCACTTGAGCTATGCAAAGATAGGAAAACGCGTCTGAACCAAGGGATCAAGGGGAGAAATTTCATAGTACGAGAAATGAACAAGTAGAAAATTCCCTTACCGCATGGGAGTTATGAAAACCTTAACCCCTCTGTAAAACTCCAATCGCTTTCCATATATATATATATATATATATATATATATATCACAGAGACTAGAACATGACAGCAAACGATGCAATAAAACCATTGGCCAAAGCCTACATCCGAAGCCGAAGCCGAAGACAAAGCGTAGAGTATCCCTAGCATTCATCCACCCCTCCTTCCCATACACCAGATACAAGGCCTCCACTGCCACGTCCAGCATTCCTAGTACACCTCCCCATGTTCCTCCTTTGGTTTATACATGATGGTAGTCAAGAACTATTACACCAAGTTAGCGCTCCATTCGTCTCACACGCCCTATCCCCCTCATCACATCAAATCATCAAACGTACCTTTTGTTTATACCTCGTGGTAGCACTAGTAGCCAAGATATTATCCTTGATACTACTCGTCGCCAAATGATTCAGCACAGTATGATTCGGATGAATCAACACACTACTATCATCCTTCATGGGCGTCGTCCCGTTCAATATACTCTTGCCCAGAAAGCCGGGCAAGGTTGGGGGTGTAGGCAGGTTGTTCGTCATGGCGTTGGCGCGGGCGAAGCGGGAGGATTCTTCTGGCGCGTCGAGATCGAGGAGGTAGCGGGGAATGTTTTGATGGTATTTCTTTGTGGGCTCGGGGACGACGGGTTTAGGGGGTTCGGGGAGGGGTGCGGTGAGGGTTGTAGGGTCGAGGTCTGGAGTGGGTGGGAGGACTTGGGGTGGGTACATGCCAGCGGGGGCTTCGCGTTCTTGGACGGGTGTTGCGGCATCTAGGGGGTCGGATGTGGAAGTGGTGGTGACTGGCGGGCTGGCGGGCAGGGGTTGCAACTCAGGGTAGGGGACTTCAATGTAGTTTACGAGGATGTTGGTGTAATCTACGGCTGTGGGGAGCTTGTCGCTTGTTCGCATGTCGTTGTCGACGAGGAAGGTGAGGTGGTGGGTGCCCGGGGTGACGGAGACGTAGGCGGAGAGGGCATCTTTCTTCTTACTGGGACCGCTATTCAAAAAAAAAAGTCAGTACTGTCGGTGGGCAGTGTAACGGTCGAAAGAGGCAGCAGCCGCTCAATAGAGTTCAAAGGCTTCAAGTGGTACGCGGCTCTTTGGGGTGATGGGCGGGGCAGCCATACGGATAGATGCAGGCAGAGTCCAAGCTTTGAAACACAGTTCAAGACATTCGGGAGTACTTACTTGCGATGGAGCTTGTACTTTCGATTCCAGCCCGCAAAGGTACCCGTGACATAGACGCGTTCACCAGGCCCCTCCCACTCAATCAGCGTCGGCACAGTCGGGCGGCCAGTGCTAGGAGTCTTGAATTCGTCGCCCAGGTCCTCGTCGTCGGCCGTCGTGGTGCTGAGCATCGAGGAGCGGCGCGGCAGCATACCATCGGCGTCGCTCTCGTGCACGGGAGTCCATATTTCCTGGGGCGAGATGATGGGCGAGCCGGGCGTGTGGACTTCTTCCTCTATGGGCAGCGGGAGGCGGGGCGGGCGGCTGAACTGCGAGGGGGGGATGAGGTAGTCTTGCGAGGCCGAGGCGGGGTCTATCGAGGAAGCTCCGCCACCAAGCAGCTCTGAGCGCGTCCCTTCGCGCACGGCGGCGGGCACGTCGACGGGGAGAGTTGGCGAGGGCGGGCGCGCTTCGGCTGCAGCCTCAGCCTCGACGTGGTGTGGCGGGGCTGCATCGGGCAGGGTGGTTGGCTGGGGCGGGGTGGTGGTGGTGGTGGTGGTGGTAGTGGCGGTGGTGGCATCGCGGGGGGCTTGGTGCTTGTCCTTGTCCTTGTCCTTGTCGCGGTGAGCACCCTTTTGGCTGCTCTGCTCGTTGCCCATGCTGTCGTGGGCTGTGCTGTTCGCCTTGTTGTAGTGGTCCTGGGCGGCGCGCAGCTGGAAGGCGACGGCTTTGGTGCTAGTTCCTGCCGTCTGCGCTCTCCCGCGCGAGATGGGGCGGGCCGACGTGGGATGGCTCTCTGCGTTCTCGAGGCTGACGCTGGGAGCGGCGGGCGCTTTGGCTGCACTCAGCGCCTGGATCGACTCTCGCCGGCGCGCAGAGTGGTGTTGGCTGTGTGGGGGGTGAAGGTGCGGAAGGGCATGGGCATGGGCATGGGCTTGGGCATGGGGCCGCTCGGGGCCGTGGGATGCAGTCACGTTGTGGTGCGTGGTGTTGTGGTTGCTGGCGGTGTTGGTGGGCGACTGCGGGTTCGACGTGGGCGTCGTCGACCGCGAATTCTGGTTCCCCATGTCGGCCGCAACACGACGCGGCGAGCGAGCGCATGGACGGTTTACAGACTGAGGTCAGAGAGGCCGCCTGCGTGTGAAGCCTGTGAAGCCTGTGAAGCCCACTCCCAGGCCGGGCCTTGGGTTGCCTGCATACTGCATAGCTCGCTGCACGAGCCAATGACGCCCGTCGAGGGGCTAGTCGGCCCTGTATCGTGAGTCGCGTTGCATTCACCAACCACCATCCCGCTGTCCACCACACCTCCGCTATGGACGCAACCACCGCCCTCGACATCGCCGCACGCGTCTCCGTGCACATCGCACACGTCGTGTGGTTTCCCATCAACAAAACCATCAACCTAGCCATGATCCTGTTGCTGCTATTCTACAACGTCATCACCTTGGTCCTACTGCCATTCATTCATCTCTCGCAGGCAATCCTCCGCGTATTATCAATCCCGCTTAATGTCAAGTGGCTTGAGAGAATAGAGGTACCAATTCACAATCCACCCAAGACATGTTCATCAACGCTAATGACACAGACACTATACGTCTACCTCGGAACAGCCAGCCTGATCGGATGCATCACCGGCACCATCCTCTTCGTCATCTTCAGGTTTCTGTCATCAACTCTCAACATTGATGCAACCACTGTCCCCAACGAGCGTGAGAAACAGCCAACTGCCGCAGAATACAGGGCTGCGCGGCGCGTGAACAAGGGCGAGTACATCGACCATTCACCGAGTGCGACGCCGGTAGTGTTGAAAAAGGTAGCCGGGCCTCGCAGGCGGGGTCTGCTCTCGCAAGCCATCATCGAAGAGGAGGAGTCGGACTTTTGAACAGCATCATTGTGGCAAGACGGTGGTGTTGGTCAGGTTTGCATCGGCCACCAGAGTCGAATGTCCAGAATCCCTCCAAAATGCTTCCGAACGTAAGTTGGGGCTGTGGTTCTTCGACGTCGAGATTTCATCTTTACTACAACTTGGCCCGTCGGAAGCCTTGTCCTCACTGTCTGTGTCCGCATCAATCGACAGCATTTCCAAGGACAAATCTGACAAGGTCGAAGACTTTTTTCGCACTGGTGCAGGTGGTGCAGGCTGTGGACAAGGCGGGCATGGACTCTGGCGTACCTGTGGCCTGCAACGCGTCAGTCTCGACAAGAGTGAAAGCGTCGTTACTCACGTTGTGGGGGCGCCTTCGTTCTCGTCGGTACCAGCCATTGTGAGCCAGTGAAAAACCGCTGCAGCCCATGTAACTATTGAAGCTCGAGTTAGTCAGATCCGAAACCACCGGCAGTGCACATACCATCAAAGATGCAGATCGTAAGGCAGATCTGCCACGACAAGAGCATATTAGCGGGTGGGCTCTGTGTTCAGCTTAGAGCTTAACTAACAAATGCCAGTTCATTTCCTTGAAGAATGCACAAAGACGTAAGGTTCCCAGCAGTCGGCACAATGACGAGAATCGTTCCGATGAACGTCTTCCAAAGCAGAGTTTCGACTTTTTTTGCCATGATTTGATTTGATCGACGAAGGTCAACCGTGGCTTCACGCTTTGCGCGGCCACACACGTTGCCGATCCACAGTGCCAGACGACTCGTGAGACTGGCGCCCGGTTGGCTGCCTCTGACCAAAGGACTCAGAAGGTAGACGAAGACAAGCGTGAGGTAGATATTGATGACAATGTCACATGTCAATAGTGGGACGCCAGTATACCGCTTGACACCAATACGACAGCGTCCATCCTTTTCCGACATCCAATAGACAGGTAAGACGAATGCAATAATTCCAACCGTACCAAGACTGGCTACAATACCGATTGTGCTGAAAAGCCACAGCAGGTCATGGTAGCGGGACATGTAAGGTGCTCGTAGAGCATGCGCTCGTTCGACGAGGAACAGATACCTGTTTGCAAAGCGGTGAGTTGATTTGTTCAGTTTACCAGCGGTAGGTTGATTTTTCAATTGTACCCAAAATATCTCGACAAAGGGCCGACTTACATGCTCACTTTACTCCCGGCGTAGAAGACAATGCACATTCTCATGGCTATCCTGCAGCTACCACGTGTAGCAAGACCGAGCCCGTTATTGACAGTTGCGGCGGAGATTACGAATCCAATCGAGAGGCCATAGAGGATGAAGACATAGACCTGAGTCAAGGTTATGCGGCTGGACGAATGAGTGTTGAGAAGCCGAATACGGTATCCTATCACAGTCAGTTGTGGTTTTGCATGATGATGCGGCGAGGAGTCATATCCACCAAGTAGCCCAGACAGCAGACAGATGCATAAGTTGGATGTTAGGACGAACGATGTACGTGGTCCAGTTGGTTCACCGTACACGATGGGTGCTTTTTGTGGCAAGTACGGCTCGACGGACAAGGGTGCTGACGAGACGAGGGCCGCAAAGCATATGCACACTAGGACGATGGTTGTCATTGTGGTCGGTAGGTGATGGGCTAATGTAGGGCGGTGCAGGTAGGGGAGTCAAACATGGCTGGTAGGTAGAGATGGGTTGTGAGCGAGTTGTTCAGAGCATTGATGTCGAGCAAGGTCACCAGCCTGAAGGTGCCTCGTCCCTGTGCTGCGACTGCCTCAGGCTGCAGTGGACGCGCTCGACCGCGGCTTCGCTCGTGTACCACATGGCAGACTACATGATGGAATGTGTAGACTGGCCTTGGTATTCGTACGCCATGACGCTCGCTTCCTGCCGTGAGGTCAAGAGAACAGAACAAGTACCAGGGCCGCCATGTACTCCTCAGACTACTACCAGCAACCACGGCGACATACTGCGCAACGTACATTGGCCGTCCAACACGTCGCGAGCCCACTAAACTCGCTCCATCTCTTTGCTAGCTTTTGTCCAGCTTTGGTGGGCCATGGATCCACAAGCCGCGGTTGCAAAAGAAACTTGCCCGCCAAGCACGCGCCTAGGCAGTGCAGTCGGCAGCGGTTGCTGGCTTTACCACGCGTAATGCGCAGCGTCTTGGTAGACGTGGGAGACTTGTGTGCTAGTTCTTGGCGAAGCGTGTAGGCATGTGGGAAAGATGCGTGCTGCAAGGTCGCGTCAGAGGCGGGACGGAAATGCCTCAATTCACAGCCTCTCGCAACAAAGACCGACTACGGGCCTTGGTGCGAGCGAGCGAGACTAGCCAGCAAACATTGTAATTGGGCGTGGTAACAGGTGTGGAGCAGCGAAGTGCCCTCGAGGGGGGCAAAGGCGCGAACTGCGCCCGCGTCTGGGGATCGCCGCCTCCTGAACCCTGGCCTGCGGATAAGCGAGATTGGGGCGTCCCAGCACTGCCTCGCTCGAGAGAGTGCGCGCAGGAAGCGCCCGTCCTTTTTTTGTCGCGCGCCTCTGCCCTTTTTCTTCCTCTTCTTCTTCTTCTTCTTCTTCTTCTTCCCTCTCCCGCCCAGCCCTGGACGGACGTTGCTGCTTGACGGATGCCAGATCTGCACCTCTTCTCATTCCACATCTCTATCCCGCCGCTTCGACGCCGCTTCTATTTCACGCCCCAGCCCGTGCACAGCCATCTCCGAGGGAAACGAGGCAGAGAAGCACGACAGCCACGATGCGGAGAGGCGTCACCATCTTCCTGCTCGTCACCATCGTCGTCCTCGGCTTCGCAGTTCACAGCGTATGGACACTGCTCGGCCTGCTGATCGCTTCCGGCCGCGAAGATGCCATTCTCCGCGGAGAGCTCCCCGCGCCCAACTCGAGCGCCATCCAGGAGACGCCGCAATTGATTCCCAAGATCATCCACCAGACGTACATCAACGAGAGCATACCGCAGCACTGGAAGGCCCCCCAGCAGAGCTGCCTGCGTCTTCATCCCGACTACGAGTACAAGCTGTGGACCGACAAGAAGTCGCGCGAGTTTATTGCTGACGAGTACGTGCCGCATGCACCCGCCTGACAGGACCCAGCAGCTAACACGCTCAGATACCCATGGTTCCTCGAGACCTTTGACGGCTACCCTTATCCCATTCAGCGCGCTGATGCAATTCGGTACTTTGTTCTGCACCACTTTGGTGGAATTTACATTGACCTGGACGATGTACGTACAGTGTGTCCTCTCAACCACTGCCATATACTAACTCTCTTAGGGATGCAACCGCAGCCTCGACCCTCTCCTTGCTTACCCAGCCTGGCTTCGCCGTACCATCCCCACTGGCATCTCCAACGATGCCATGGGCGCAGTGCCCCGCCACCCGTTTTTCCTCAAGGCCATCGACTCGCTGACTGACTACAACCGCCGCTGGCCACTGCCCTACATCACCGTCATGGCTTCCACCGGTCCGCTCTTCCTCAGTCTCGTCTGGAGACATTACAACAACGCCAGCCCCATCGATGGGAACCGCGTGCGCATCCTCTTCCCCGAAGAATACAACAACCACCCTTGGAGCTTCTTTACCCACCACCTCGGAAATAGCTGGCATAGAACCGACGTCAAGATCATCTTCTGGCTCGCCAAACACTGGCTCCTAGTCACTTTCCTCGGATTCGTCATCGGATTCGCGATACTCGGCATGCTGTACAAGTTTTTCATTCTCAACAAGCGATCAACCGGACCCGGTTCGCCCAAGATGCGCTTCCTCAATCAACGGATGCCCTTTTACCGGCGCATCAGCCAAAAACGAAGCTTTGAGCTCGACGACCGCCACCAAGTCTAATCGCGACAACACTTGTTTTGCGCATTGCCTTGTTTGAAGCGCAATGTCCGTATCACGTGTCTTACATTTACCGGCGTTTTCCTATCGTCTCGCAGCCGCCTCACATTTTCGCTTCCCGTTGCCCTACACATTTTAATTATTCGCTTCTAGCCATATTATTGATTGAGGGCTGCATTGCCCTCCTAGCTTGTTTAACTGCTTTTTTGAGGGCCTTTGAGCACAACCGGCGCTGTTGGGATACACATGAAAAAGGCTGGACCGCTCTTGTTGTAGAAAGAAGAAGAGGAAGATACTGGGGGAAACCTGTCCATAGAAAAGTTCCAGACCGGGGCCGGTCCGCGGGAGGCGCACATGTCTGAAAGACCGAAGAGCTCGGCTTGTTTAAGGAGGACGCTGTTGTATGTAGATGGAGAGAAGCGTTATTGCTTTTACGTTGATATGAAATGTATAGAGTCACTAGTCATTTTGGACATGATGAAGAATGCAGTGACTTTTGCTGAGGGTGCGGAACAATCGTCACCAAATATCAAGAAACCAAAAATTACTGCGGGACGTGCAGAAGAGGTGATAATTTCGTGTACCGGAGATTGGAACCTTGGTGATATATGGAATCAAATATCGACGGCAGCAACATTTGGAAAGAAAATGTCCTCGGGACTGGACTTGAGAAGAACAGGTACGGCAATACGCGTTATACGACTCTGCCCGGGATTAGCCGGCACTCCCGCCACGCTACAGCCTCTCTTGTCATCGGCTTAACCAATTACATCCTCATCGCGTAGTCGCAAGGACGTAGTTGTTGGTGCCATATCCCGGGACCATGTATGTGCGACAGCGCAGAAAGTTTACTTGCATCGTCAACAACGCCAGATCATCATTGTTGCTGTGTCAACAACCATCAATGGCTCTGGGGCCCAATGACGCCAGCCCGCCACCTCCGTAACCGTAACAAGCCTTCCGTCATCGTTCGGCCACCTGCGCAAACAAGCAGCCATTCAACTTTGGGAGCTGCGCATGAGGGCCGCAATGGTGGAAACGCGGTTTCTAAGCTTAGGGATATGACAGCTGGTAATCCGTTCTTTTGGATCCACGTTCCTTATCGGTTCCTGTTCTCGTACATGACGTCTCTTCTTCCTCTTTCCTCTCATCAACCCCATGGACGTTACCTGATCACCTACCACTTCCACAACCAACTGGCTTCTCGTAATGGTCGGAGCTACAGTTCAGATGCGCGAAGGCGCTGAGCTCGTCGGAGAACACGGCTATCGATACCTTCTTGTCAAGCCGCTCGGCCAGGCCAACGTATGGGTCGCTGTCGACGCGGCTTCGCAAGAAAACATCTACATCGTCAAACAGCCCGGGGACGATGACGTCGGATTCGGATGGCCAAAGTTCCAGCACGAGATGATTATGCACGAGCTTCTCAAGGGCATTCCAACCATCAGACAACAAGTGGACCGCATCCCACCGTCCGGTAGGGGCGACCCGCCACGCATCGTGCTTGAGATTCTTCAGTCGACCCTCTGGGATGCACGCAGGACGCGCCAGTTTAGCGATGTGGAACTCAAGGGCATCATGCGTTCGGCATTGTTGGGCTTGCGAGATGTGCATCAACGAGGCTTGGTATATGCAGGTACGTATTATACAGTATTCAACTAGAACGACCAAACACCACTAACTTCAAAAACAGACCTAAAGATGCAGAACATCCTACTAAGCGGCTTCGAGAACGAACCCAACGAGAACGCGACGGTGGGGGACAACAGAATCACAGCCAAACTAGGAGACCTCGGCATCGTCATGGAGCCAGCAAAAGGCCTAGTCCAACCCATTGTATACAGAGCACCAGAAGTCTACTTCAGAAACGAGATCAACCAACCAGCCGACGTCTGGTCCTGGGGCCTCATCTACTGCCAGCTCCTCGAAGCACAAGCTTCCTTCACCAAATACGGTCTCTACGACGAACTCCTCCAAGGCGACTCCGGCCAGGGCCAAAAAGAGCGATCAGTCGAACGAGCCATAGCCCACGACTTTGGACTCGACGCCCTGAACTACTACGACGGCTGCAGACTGCCTTACCACGACCGCTCCCATCACGAGGGACAACACTGGGAACACCTCAAAGCAAAAGGTGTGCCGGAGAAGGAAATCAAGTTCCTAAGCTGGGTCCTCAACCCCGTTCCTACGGATAGACCTACCGCACAGGAGATTCTCGATGCGGGATGGTTCTCCATGGACCACCAACAAACGGGTCGGATCGCAGAGTCTCTCCAAGCCCAAGCGCAGGAATCGCGACGCAGAAATCTCCAGAGGAAACGCAGTGAGCCTTTGTTGTCAACCATGTCTTCCCAACAGCAATACACTCAAACTCCTCCTCAAGCCGCTTCTACTACAACTTTTTCTCCTACACCTTTCCAGCAGCAATCATCGCAAGTGCACCAACCCACGCCATACCAACCCATGTCTTTCAAACCCGTCACCATACAGGCGCGCGATGAACTGGCTAATAATGCGCGCCCTGCCACCCCGCGATCTAGCACACAAAGGCCGACGGGTACAACGTTTATGAACTATAGTTCGTTTATGCGGTAAGGCTGGTTGGCTATGTGGTGCTAGGATTGTTGTGTTGGTGGGGTCTGCAGTGTAATGTAATATCAATGAATCTTTTCCTTTGCTCCAAAAAAAAAATGGGACGGCAAAATTACATCGTGAGGACCCTGATCCTAACTTTGTGGGGCGATGGAGACGGCATTTAGCGATAAGTTTCTGGGTGAGATGGGTGACTTCATGGTTTCATTACGACGACCCTGATCCTGATTATTCTACGTGTTCAGCATGACCCTGAGGCTGTAATCACTCTTTCAACGCATCATCGCATCACCGATGAGGGGGAAGCGTACGTACAGAGGGTCCTTGTAAAGACGTTGCCTCTGTCGTTTCCCCTTTGGTAATAATCTACTTTCTTCACGACAACAAAAGCAACTACAGAAATCAGTCTCTTGGGAAAGCGACAACATAGTTTCAATACTTTCCTCTAGTGCATTTAGTCAATACGCCAACAACCATGTACCACCACCCCAACATCAAGAGAATCAATATAAGCGAAGGTGAAGCAGCCACAGCTCCATCCCCCAACCCACCAGACAACAACAAAATCATACCCACCCCTTGGTTCTCAGAAGACGACGAGTCAGACACCGACGCCATCTCCAACTCCAACTCCAACTCCACCCCAGCATCCTCCCCACCCTTTTTCCCCACCAGCCACGGAAAGGCCAACCCTCCAACTGTATTTCCCCCCAAACCCCCTTTCTCACCCTCACCCTCGCCCACACCCGCACCCCGCCCAGCCCGAACCTCAGATCTACAATCCTCACGCATCGCCTCGTACGAAGCACGCAACACAGGGACAAACACAAGACCCCGCTTCCCATCTCCCGACAAAGCCACAACACCATGCTCCGCTGCAGATTTTTACGTTGCTGCGACGGACGACTTTCTTGCGTTTCCCGAGGATGGGGGTTTGGACCGGGAGGATTCGGAGCAGTTCTTTGGATCGCGGGGAACTAGTAGGGGGAGACGGGTGGTGGTGGTGGTGGTGGGGAGCGAGGTGGATGGAGGAGTTGCGTGGGATGCGGAGCATGAATGTGCTGTTGAAGAGGAGGAGGAGGAGGAGGAAGGTTTAGATGAAGAAGAACAAGAAGGAGAAGAAGAAGAAGTATCAGCTACCCATCTACCCCCACTATCGCGCTTCCAGAACGGAGGTGATGACGATGTGATGGCTTTCACTGTTGGTACATCAGGTAGTGGTCAGGGTAGGTCGAGGCTTCTGAGCTGGGAGAGGGACGGTACCGTCGACTCTAGAGTATCTCGCATATCCTTTGCGCCTTCATGTCTTGACTTGCCTGATGCGCCGGGGGAAAAAGAGGCAAGGTTGTACTGGGATGATGTGATGGCTGAGATTGATGAGGTGGCAGATGGGGTGGTTCGGGATGACTCAACTGGTAAGTTGGTATTTGCGGATTACTGTCCCCCTCTAACTTAAGAAGGCACGTAGTCGAATGCTAACGTGCGTCGTGATGTTAGACCCAAGCTACCCTCGCGTCAATTCCGAGTTCTCCCAATCGAACATACCACCCAGACACGAACACAGCGAGCCGCCTGAGCTATCCGAGCGGAAGCCCGATGGAGAAGAAATTCTTCAGGTGTACCTTGGTGGCTTCCCCAAGTATGAAGTCTCCGGCGTCTTCTTCGACCGTACCGAGCGCCTGAACAACGAGGCGGAAAGGCGAGCGATATGTATTGATGATCCCGACGCCGATCCAACTCCATTGCCAAACTGTGTCGAGTGCAAGAACCCCAAGTTGCCGCTGCATGAACGACTGAGCAACAAGTTGCCTTCGCCAAGTATCTTTACACCAGAAACCTATAGGTATCGGTCATGGGAACATGACCTTGAAGATATTGAGGTGGCTAGTACAGCACTAGGCTTGCAACTCAAAAGCAACTCACTGAAAGCTCGAGCGGTTCAGTACAGTGAGAACAGAAAAATTATTGAGAGGGCGCTGAAGAAAGACAGAATCTTGAGAGAAGCACCAAGCGTTGGCGAAACACTCAAGTGCCCGTACGGCCACAGTATGAGGGCCCCAGGAAGCATGTCTTGTGGGCCACAAGACCCAGGTACCATTCCCGATGCCGACACATTACAGTCCTTGTTATTAGGGCGACAGGAGCTGAGACGCGATATCGAGCGCCTCGAGGGCTTACAGCGTGGTATACGAGCTTGCATCTCAACTTTGGACATCCTGCCAATTCGCTATCGTGGAAAGATTTTGCAACGGAGGACGCTGGCGTATGAAGCTGATGAGCTGAGACAAAAGAGATTGGCGACGAATGAAGACTTGTCTGACGTACCGGTGGACGAGCCGTGTCCACTCGATCATGACGTGTACCGGGCCTTGGTTGCTCTCGACCCCAATGCTCCTAGTATGAGCAGTGCGACGGCGACCTTGGCAACTGGAAAGTCTTTCCCCTCTGTCCATCAGGCCAGACAGCGCCGCCCCGCGACGCCGAGGTCTTCCTCTGTATACAGCGACCGTCCCGTAAGATTGAGGAGTGGTACTACCACGCCACATGCTGTATTCGAGGAACCAGGGCATACTGATCGTGGAGATGTTCCAGATCTTTCTCAGCCTGGTAGCCACTACCGTGCCGCTGCCTACAGGATCATGCAGAGTGTCCAAACATACCACAACAGCGGAAATTCGAATTAGACATTGGCAGTCCGTGGGTCCGTGGACGGCGAGTCGGTTTGTACTAGAAGGCCTGAGTAATCAAAGAGAAGGGAGAATGTTGTCGTCACAAGTCCGTCCCGTTACGACCAGCGGTATCCCAAACGTCAGAACCTTGTTCAACAATGAGCGATGGACATGTGTCGCCGCTACGACGATTTCATTTTGGAAAAGGTGTTGCACTAGTTCTTCTTGCGGAGTTCTTCGCTGTCTTAGTCGAAGTGGTAGTCATTTAGGAGGTCGTTGTCTCGAAGGATAACGCGCATATGTGGTTGAAATTCTGACGATGCTTAACGTTCGGTTGAGAAGACTGCTCTTCTGTACTGTGGGGCATGATTCTGTTACCCGTCATACGATCAGGTTTGGCCATCGGTCGCGGATTGACTGCACTCAAACATACTGTCCAACGAACTTCAGTCTCGACCTGAGAGTATTTTTCGTACACTCAGCCGCTTCTGCACTGGTCTGTTAGCGTTGTGTCTTCCGAATTAGAGTATGTACGCACAGTTTATACCGCGCTTGTGTTTTGTTGCCTCTTGTTCTATGTGTGACTGCTGTTGACTTGATGATGAATGTTTCAGCTTCGAGTCCTGGTCTGGATGCTTCCGCAGCAGTCTCGAGGGCACTCACTGTGCTTGGAACAATGCTGGTCAGCAGTTAAGAGCCAGAAAGATCAAGTGCTGATACTCTAATGCTCGAAAACGTTGTTATGTACTCTTGTGCTCCTGACAAGAGGCTCCGACCCAGACGATCTTATCAACAACGGGATGTCGTCCATAGTAAGCGCATTGATCCACAGAATGCGTGTGGTAGACACAGCCGCAGACGGGAAACTTCTCAACTACGCGAATACACATACTGTGGGGATGGAGTTCGGGCCGATAGCGGTGTTGTCTTGAGATAAGTTTTGCGCAAGATACGTGAATTGAAATGGGAGATATTTGAGTTTAGGGAGAGGTCGGGAAGAGGTCATATAAGACATGTGGCCATTTTAACAGGCTGTGGCAGCATTGGAGGTGTGCATGTCCTGTCGGCATCGCCTCGAGCTCGGGACTAATGAGAAGTGATCCCTGTCTGGTGTGAAGCATAACGGCCGTCCTTTCTCTGATGTGCTTAGCGGAGATGTCACAAGAGAAGCTGTCTTGCTTATTCGAACGGTGCGCTAAAGCTGGAGGAAACTGTCCCATTGGTGCTGTGAATAGAATGGGCCCACCAAGCCGCAGACACCCGCGTGGGAGCAAGAAGTAGGACGACGGGCATGAAGACACGGAAGAATGCCTATAAATGAAGGTCCAGGTAGATATCATGGCAGTCGAATGGCAGTCCAGCGCCGCCTGCTATGATCCTGGTGATGTCTCAGCAGCGCACGTGGCTCCGCGGTCACTGGACGGCTGTGCCTTGTGGTCCGGTCGGTATTAGCTGGATTCAGATTAGATCACCAGAGGGCTACGTAGTACACAGTACAACGGCAGTGGGCTATCGGCGGTACTAGTGCTATAAGCACGGGATGACGGTGATGCAGCTCTCATTGCCAGAGAAGAGGGCCGATTCTGGATGACAATTACCAGCGCTTGTCGTGCGCAGCATGCAGAAACAATGGGCGCAGTAGTTGAGAGAGTCTTACGTCTGTCCATCTAGATGCTTGCTGATGAGTAACAAGCTTCAAGATGTCGTGTATGCAGGGGACGACGATGCCGGACGCGTGGAAACAGTCATGAAGCATTGACCACCACCTACCGTGTCCGTGCGCGTTTTGAGCCAGTTCATGTTTTGAGCCACCCCACCAAACTACCACCTACACAAATCGCGTCATAACTC
>WBOK01000693.1:0-15500 GCA_009289805.1 Alternaria gansuensis
GCTAGAGAATATGTGCAACTAACAACTACTAACCTGCCTTGTATTATAGACTAAGTTATTCTTTACTAAAAGGTTACTAGAGCTATCCTTTAATAGGCAAATAAAGAAACTATAGGAAGTTAATACTAGTACGCTATAAGGAAGCCTAGCATCGCCTATTTTATTTCTTATTTATACAAAACCGCAATTCTAATTAATTATAGCAAACGACAATATATACTTCTTATCCTATATAGACGACCTGCAGATCTCTATATTAACAACATCTATTAGAAAAAACATTAAACTACTAGAAAGAGAACTAGCAAATCTCTTAACAAAATTAAAAAAAGACGCTAGTAGATTTCTTACGCTACCTACAAAGAAGACCTTCTAACTAAAAAGAATAGATAGATAGCTTAGTATACTATTTAATAATACTTTAAAGTTTAAAGATTACTGCTACATAAGGATACAACAAGCAACTTAATCTTTTTCCCGCCTAAGTAGGCTAGCTAATATTAGTAAGGGCCTTTTACTTTTGTAATAAGGCAATTATATCTAGCTTGTATTATAAGTGTAGCAGATTACAAATGCTAACTATTTTAGAAAAAATAATAACACGTTTTTAATAGCAGGCAAAAACTTTAAAACTAGGCCTGTAAAAAGATTCTAAGGACTTTTAAATTATTTTCTGCAATACTAAATAAACTAGAAGCTGCTCTTTACTTACTTAAAGTTAGGCTTAACAACTCTATTAGATAATATGCGATTAGATCTACTTTACTAAATATAAACTACCTTATAAAGAATGCTATAACTAGCAATAGAGGTAACTAACTTAACTAAATAACTTAGTTTATTTTTTTAGCTACCTCTAACATAGAGAAACTGTAATAGTACGCTTACACGCTATAGAACGCTAGAACTTTATACAAAGTTTAAATATTAAACAAGCTAAAAGATATAGAAGTAGAATTTTACAAAAAGCTATTAGTTAATAATAGCCTCCTTTTAATATACTTAGACGCCTTAGCAACAAAAAAAAGCAAAAGAATTAGCGTAGGCGTTACTTTCTATAAAAGAGCTACGCTTTTAAAAGAACTATAAGATAATATAAGAAATAACTAGCTAGTTTACAATAGCAAACTAGAAAGTATTACATTAGAGCTAGAGAAAGTAGTTAGCCTTATAAACAACTACTAGAGCGTTATAATATATATAGACAACTAGGCAGCTCTATTTTAATTAAAGAGCACCTTAAATAACCCTAGCTAAGAGTAGTAAATTAAGTATATTAAGGTAGCAACTTAACTTAAAGAAAAAGGCGTCTCTTTTACGCTATAATAAGTTCTAGGCTACTAAGATATACTAAGAAATAAAAAAGCAGACTCCTTTGCAAAAGAGGCTATAAAAATAATCTTTTTAATAAACAAAATAAGCCTAGCAGTTATTAGTACGTAAATTAAACAACTAGCTAGCGCTAATTAGTTAAGCCTATTTAAAAAGTACAAAAGAAAAGTAATTAGCAAAAATCTAAATACTTACTTAGCAATATTGAAGTAGAAAGTAAGAAAGCAGATACTAACTGCTATAATAAAAAGAAATATATTTAGCGCCTTCTTTTAACTTAAACTAGGACACTGCCACAGCCTACATACTTCTTAAATGCTAACTATATAAAAATAACAGAGCAATACTCTAAGACTCCTATATAAAGCTAATCTCTCTGCAATATCTACTCTAAATAGACCTAAGTATTAAGGCTACTTTAGCCTTTATTTAAGAAACTAAAGTTAGTACACAGGCTTAGTACAAAGGAACTACTAAAAACTAGATGTAATTGCCTGTTTAGGCGACCGAACTCTATATATAGCTTTCCCCTCCTCCTCCTCCTCCTCCTCTACTAATAGGCTAAGAGCCTCACCTATATTTAGATAACCCTCTCTATGTATATAACTAAGAAGACAAACCTACGTAGATACCTGCAGGCCTTAGCCTACACGTCTTATATAGCTTTAGGTTGAGAAAGAACGTTAAACTACAATAAAAAAAAAATACTAAAAACTATAAAATATTTTTTATAACTAATGCTAGTTAGGATAGTGCAGGGGCTTATATAGAGCAACTTAATAAAAATAATTAATAATACTTAGTATAGTTTAGAAGCACTTTATAGTTAGCACAAGAAAGGCAATAGCACTTTACTAACTTAAAATATAAAGCTATACTATAGGCTCTTAAGAAGTTTTATACTTATTTTTATAGTGTTTACTTTACTATAAAGACTAATGCTGTAACTCTTATTACTTAACTAAGTTACTTGTTAACTAATAATTTAAGATTATTTATAAATAATTAGATATTAATTATCTTCTTGTAGGACTTTAATGTTAAGCATATACTAGAAAAGAAAAATGTTATTATAGATGCATTGTCTAAGTACCTAAAAGCTTATAATTAGGAGCCTTCTCTTAAACTTTAAGAGGACCTAGAGAAGTTTATTTACTATATAATTAGAAGTGTAAATGCGTTAGTACTAGTAAGATAAGCTAAAATACTTTGTTAGAAGTTATTTAAGAAATTAAAATAATATGCTTAGTTTTTAGTTAACTTTAAGACTTCTAAAAGAATAGGACTATAAGAACTATAGGCGTAAAAGAAGTAAGTATTAAACTTTCTTATATAAGATAGTATACTTTTTAAAAAGCTGTTTAAAAATATTATAATGTAACAAGTTGTAGATAATTTAAATTTAAGAACAGCTATAGTATAGAATATACACACCTAAATTAGATACTAAGAAGTTAATATAGTAAACTTTATACTCACGCAGTAATACTAGTAGAAAGAAATATATAAGTAAGTGCAAAAAACACTAGCAACTTGCTTAGACTGTTAACTGTAATCTTCTAAGAAGAAAGTTAATATGCTTACTAACACTTACAGTTTTGCTTTTAAGAAAATTATTAAGATTAATATAGTATACATGCTTTAGTATTTTAGAAAGAAGTTTCTTATAATTACAAGAAACTACCTTAGCAGCTAGCCTAAAGTAAAAGCGCTATTAAACAACTAGTCTAAAACGACATTATATATAAATAAACATAGCACATAAAGTTATAGTTAATAAAGAACTTAACTTTGCTAAGGTAGTTTTACATCTATTAAAAATGTACAAAATTAACTAAGTCTAATTATTTAAACACAATCTTTAAGCTATAAAAAAAATTAAAAGTAAATACAAACTAATTATATATGCCTTTAAAAAGCTACTAAAACTTAAAGTTAAGAACTTGCTTATAGTTCTTCTTGCAGACAAGATCTCTATATAAAAGCAAATAAGTTACTTGCTATACTAACTAGTTATAAGGCAGAACCTAGTGCTTCTTATTAAGCTTACACTACTTACATAGCAAACGCTTTTATTTAAAAAAGTAAAGAACTATGCATAATTACTTACTATATAAGCAATACAGTTAAATTTAAAAAATTAGTTTATTAAAAATGCTGTTGCTTGTACTAATTGCATAAGAGCTGCTAAGAAAGAATACTAAAATAATACAAAGCAAATACAACATAAAGATATAAAGCTAGAAAACTTAGTTCTTCTTTAGAACTTAGTTTAAGAAATTAATATATCTTAAAACTGCAAGTTATATATAAGATAATTAGGACTATATTGCATCTATAACGCTAAACCTAATAGGGGGACCTACTGCCTAAAAGACTATAATAGCACACGCTTTCTACACACAACACCTAGCTAGCAATTAAAGCCTTTTTAATAATAGCACGTGCAGGATATTCTTTATTTTTAAAGTATTAAAGGTAGTAGTTGTTGTTGTTGTAGTTAAAATAGGTTTTCTAAAAAAGTACTAATTAGTTACAAAAGTCAAAAAAAGATTGTGTGTAGTTAACAAAATTTAAACAGTAAGTAAATAAGATCTACGCGCTAAGCACTTAGAGCAGAAAAGCTTAGACTACTAAGCAAAATTAAGTTTAAAAAATTTGCTAAAGGTACTAAAAAAACAATACTAATTAAAACGTGTTTAACAGCAATTGCTAGCTTAAAGCTAGCAACAAGATTGCAATAGAAGTAGAGGAGGTAGAGGAGGGTAAGGACACGTACGTTACCGCAGCAGGAGCCTGTAATACTTTATAAAAGCTCTTGTGCAGAATATTATAAAGGAGAATTTATAAAATGTAAAACTATAGGATTTTAAGTATTAGAAATAAACTAGCCTAATAGTAAATGTTCCTATTTCTTTAGACTTACTTAAGCTACCTACTAAGTTATAATTATTTCTACCTTTTACAATAAAAGATAATCTTTATTTTTAAGTTGTTATTACTACGCATTTTATAAAAAAAGAGTGTTGTGTATACATACAAGACTTTAAAAGCTTAGACTCTAATTCTAATACTACTACAACTAGCAACTAATAGGCTACTAAACAGCCTATACCCTTAGGAAGAGAAGAAGATGCTATGCTATTAGTGTCTACCTTTACCTTTTAGCTACTTATTTATAGATTTCTTATGTTAAATGCAGATATTAGCTATTTATTTTATAGATTCTAGGTGTGCTAGAAGACACTTAGATTCTATAAATCTGTTACACTTTAATACGCGACACCGCGTTTATGTTATAACAAACGCTCTCTTACAAGCTTCGTTAGTAATAAAATATAATTTTAATAGTCTTTAACCTTTTATAGTTCTATAGTAACAAGACACATATAGAAAGTAGCAAGCACTAGCGTAATATGCTAAGAACTAGTAGTAGAAACTATAACTACTACAGCACTATAAGAGCTGCATAATTTAGTAAAAGCTAAGATGCAAGCGTCTTTAGCAACTAAAAACAAAAACAAGTGCCTCTTTTAAAAGAAGGCTTCTTAAGACTAGGAATTTAAGAATAAGCTAAAAGGCAATATTACCTTAATGCCTTCTACAGCTACTTTAGGATTACGCACTTAAAAGCACACTACTTTAATTAAATTTTTACTTATCTTTTATAAATTAGCCTGTAACTACTAGTCTTCTTAATATTAAAACAATAAACTGCCCTCTTAAATTAGGTAGAATAACACCTAGGCCGCGAGTATAAAGAACCTAGCATAATAATCTTTAGCAATACAAGTAATATTATACTACAACATACTAAGCTTAATAATCTTAAATTATTAGTAGAACTACAAAAACTTAAACAAGACCTACTACACTAGTAAAATAAAGATAAGCAAGAGCTACTAATAATAATTATTATTAGTGTTACACTACAGACAGCACAGTACGTTTTACAGCTCTTAGCGCTATTGCTAGCCTTAACTTTAAACCTAGTGTTGCGCAAAACTAGCTTAAGGAATATATTATTTTATACAGTAGCTAGTAAAGGCTTACTATTATAGGTACTTTTACTAAAAAGAAGTAGCGCTAGTTAGCCTAGCTAAGTTGCTATAAGTATATAGTATTAGCTTTTAAGCCGACAAAAGGCTTTATAAGCTCTAGCTTCTACTATTAGTAGCAGAAGATATAGAGAGCATGCAGAACGTATTACTTAAAGCTTAATACTAGAAAAGTGCTATTATTTTACATGTCTTAATATTAGACTTTTAGCACCTTGCAAATAGCAATAGTATTAGCGCTAACGTCTTAGCTCTTAAAGAAGTTCTAATAAGAGCTGCTGCTATTACTAGAACAGCATAAACAATGCTTTCTAAAATAAGTACAACTTCCTTAGCGTATTTGTTTTTTCTTTACTAAAATAAATAACTTATAAGACTTTAAGCAAATTATTACTTATGCACAACTAGCTACTATTAGCCTACTTGTTAACACCTGTCAGACATTACTAATTCTAGCACTTATGTATTACTTGTATTAGGAAAGCTACTAACTAATATATTAGGGTCCTTACTAAACCTAACTATTTACTAGAAGAATTATGTTATAATAAACTTGTAGAAGTTTTTAATTAAAATTAATTTGCGCTAGGCTACAGATACTTTATTATTAGAAATCTAGAGCAGGACAAGATTAACTAAGGTGTTCTCTAGTCTACTATATTTAAGGACTATGTACACTGCTTTAGAACACTTAATTTTTAGTATTTTCTTTCTAATAAGATTGCTAATTAAATTACTAAGAAGCTTTTTGTAATTAATTAAAAAATTAACACTAGACTAGAGCAGGCCTTTGCTAATTTTAAGCAGTATTAAGCAACACTACAGCTAGCAACCTATAAGCTATAAAACAGCCTATATTTTTAATAAAAGAAGAGGATGCTATACTATTAGTGTCTGCCTTTACTTTTAGCTGCTTATTTACTAATTTTCTATGTAAAATTTAAGTACAGGACGCTTATTTTATAAATTCTAGGTGTGTAGTAAGCACCTAGATTCTGTAGACTTGTAATACCTTACTACTACACTAATACTACACCTAATTTCTTGCATTTACAAAGCAAAAGCTAATTATAATAACTATTTTTATTATAAATAATATAGACCCTATTTACTTTTACCTTTACCTGCCTGCTAGTAGTATACTACTACTACACCTAAAGTTAAACAATAACCTTGCTAACTAATTAACTCTTCTTTTATATTAACTTTACTACTTTTTTACCTAGGTATTAACCTTTAAAGACAACAACTATAGTAATATCTTTTTTCTTAGTTTAATAGAGGCTAAGAACAATACACACACTACTAACTAACTTACTTAAGTAATATTTTAGCCTTTATTAAACAAAGCTTAAGGCAAGTAGCTATAGCAGCAACTGCCTTAGACACTAAGTCTATTAATAGTCTTTAAGGGCCTAAAGGTAAGTATAAAAAAAAAACTATATAATAAACTATACTCTTAAAGTTGTCTAGTAGTAAGATAAAGTACAAAAGCTTATAAAACTTAGCAACAGCATTAGAGTTACTAATATTTAAACTTTAGTAGACAAGATTCTTTTTAACGCTCTGCAGCAATAGCAAATTATTATAAACTAATAGTTTAACAGCGCCTTCTATTAATTTAACCTAATTCTTAAAGTTGTTTTAGAAGTAGGTAATCTTTATGCTTAACTCCCTAGACTTATAGACAAATATAGTAGTGTTAAAAGTTTCTAAGAACACTATTCTATTATTAGTGTAGTATCTTTGTCGCGAGACAGGAGGGCTAAATAACTAAGCAATATAGTTTTAATAGTAAAGAAACTAGCAATAAAATTAATTAAAGAATGCATTAGTATTTATATACCCTGCACATTACTTAACTACTAAAGATTAACAAATATAGCTTTTGTACTATAACGTATAGATTTTAAAAATGCTACTTACTTTTTAAATATAGTAGTACTACACTGTCTTAACTTAAAAAACTAAAAAAAACCCCTATATATTACTAGTAGACTAGGCAATAGTTAAGCTGCTATATAAAGATATTTATACTTTTGCTATACAAAGTAGTTCTTACAGCAAAAGACTATCTTAGATATTAATAAATAGCAAAATAAGGACCTGCCTAAAATTGCCGCAGCTATAAGAGTTAGAAAAGATAATATAAACTATAACGCACAGAAGCTATAGCCTAACGCTAAAGCTAAAGATAATAAGAAAATAACAACTCTTACTATGCTTTTTAGCAAAAGATCTTTAAGTATATAGCTATATTTAAAGACCTAGAAACTAATTAGCTTTACTTTACGCAATCTTTTAAAGATATAAATTACTACAAAGTAATAAAAGTGTAAGTATATCTAATATATAAAGTGCTTATTTTAATAGCTGCAAAACTTAGAGAGACTTTGTTTAAAGCTTAATTCATTAATTACAATAGTAACTTTATAGCATCTAAGACGCGCACTTTAAGAAGCTGTAGTCTATTAATTATAACTAAGCAACTAAGGCAATTCTTAAGAATGTTAGCAGAAAGTAGAGCTAATAATTATATAATTGTTAAGGCATTAAAACTTATAAGTAAAAAGGCTGTTATATAATAAAGGCGTAATGCTGCTAATATCTAGGTAGAACGTGTAAGGGCTAGGACTAGTAACTAACTAGTTCTAACTCTACTACTTTTACAAAGCTCTTGTGCTTTAAAGGCAACACTAGCATACTAATAAGTAGCTATATAACTAGACACTAAGCTTAATAATACTACCTACGTAGATAAAGAGCTTAACACAATAAACTAAAAGACTAAGAGTCTTAGAACAAGATGCTACTATATAAACTCTACTGTAGCGTTCCTTAAGCTACTTAAGCATGCCTACGCAAAGAAGCTAACTATAAATCTTAATTTTGTTAAAGTTATTAAAAAAAAGTATTAAGAAGTTAACATTAAACAACTATATAACTTTAATAACTTATTTTATAATTAAGTATACTTTATTTATAAGCGCACTGCTGTAAGTGTTATAAGTTTGTTGAAGAGAGCTATGCCTTCTAATATACTTAATAAGTGTCTACTCTTACTATATATAAGACAAAGCTATTAGCAGGAACTTTAATTTAATTTTATTATTTTTAAGCTCTTTACTAGCATATATTGCTTAAATAAGCAAGATAGTAATCTGCTAAGCTACTAATATTAACTATTTTAACTTAACCTCTACCCTATCTCTACTTAGGATAAGATTATTAACACTATAGAGTTTTAACTATAGGTAAAGGAATTTTAACGTATAAAAAGTATTGTTACTAATACTTATATATAGCTGCAACAGCATAGTAATTTAAAAGATATTATTATAGAAACTTTTTAAATATATAGGTTCTATTGGTAACGTATAAATAGATAACTAAACTTTAGGTATTTACGCAACATGTACTACTTGCTTATTTAATAAGCTATACGCACAGACCTAAAATACTAGTTATAATATATAATGCTTTGTAAAAAACATACTCTAATTTCTTACTTTTACTACGCTAAGGTTGCTAAGGAAAGCGATTAGATATACTTTAAGCACATTAACTTTAATTTTAAGCATGCAATAACTGAGGGCCTTAGTGTTAAAATAATTTAAAGTAGTATTTTATTTAATAATAAGGATATAAATAACTGCACAAAGATACTACTAGAATTTAATAAGTATATGCTAGCGTACCTATATTAGCGTAAAAATGTAAGTATTAAATTATTAAATAGTTTTATTAAAGAATAGAAAGATAAGACTAACTAGCTAAAAAACGCGTAGAAAGTAGTTCTTAACGCTAAATAGACAAAGCAAATCTACAAAGAAGAACAAACTTAAATTTTATTACTTCTTCTACCCTATAAATTTACTAGGCTAACTACTTATAACTGCTATATTAAGCTTCTCTAGTTTATTATAGTCTAAGATAGTGTAATAAAGGTGCCTGCTATAAGAACTTATAAAGAGATTTGCAAAGCTTACTATAACCTTACTACAGCGTCTTGCACTCCTTCTAGTTATTTTAACAAGTTTAGAGAAATTAACTATTTGTTCTTTATAAATATGTATATTAAGTATAAATTCTAGATCTAGAAGGCCCTTATAGAATAGGCTAAGTAGAACAATTTTCTTGTCTATAAAGAGCTAAACAATATGCTATAAAACACTACTAAGAGATAAATTAATAATTATATTAAAGAACATTATAACTATATTACATAATAAACTCTTAACTTATAGCCTGTAGTATAAAAGTTAAAGAAACGTATTTATTCTTAATTAGGCATAGTAATTTTAAATAACGTCTTAGTACTTTTAACTTTAACTAGGTAGCCTTATTATAGTTGTCTTTAATTAATATCTAAGACCTAAGCTTTTACTACTACTATAACAACTGTACCTGTACCTAGACTAAGTACTTTAACTACTATTTAACAACCTTGTTAAAGTAAATGCTTAAAGAAGTAAGAAATAGTAATATAATAGAGATGTGCCCTTGTTAAGTATGTAAAAAGAGAACCGCTAAGCCTACAGAATCTAGGTGCTCTCTAGACACCTAGATTCTGTAGCTACTACAAAGATATAAGATCTGCTAATATTAGGTAGCGTTCTAAGTAATTAAATAGTATTTTCTTTATTTATTTCTTTTGTGTAGCTAATTTTACTTTTTTTTTTTAATAAAGTATAGAGCTTAATAGGGCTAAGCTTGCAGAAAGAGGAGGTTTATGCTAGTATACAAAGTAATACCCTACTGTACACTAAGTTAGTGCTTAACCACGTGCGTTTAAGGTATATAGCCTCTCCTGTATCTTATAAAAAGTAGACACTATTTATTATTTATGCTCTCTACAGCTAAGCTCCTGTACTGTACTAGGAAATAGGCTTCTTCTTTTACTAATAGTCTTTATACTTAACCTGCAATAAAATTATTATCTTACTAACTGCCTTTTTGTATAATCTAGCTACTTGTAATCTCCTGCCCTAGTAGTAGTATGTTTTTATAGACTCTAACACCCTTATAATAAGATTAAGTATGCTTTCTTTTTGCATATAGCCTCTAAAGAAAGTTCTAACTCCTATAGTATTTAATAGAGTAAAGTCTGAATTATCTATCTACTCTATTAAATCTTCTACTTATTAATTTAGGTTGCACTAGTTAGTGTAGTAAGGCTTGCTGTTAATTTAGTAAGCTATTTTTAAGCATTTATTTTTTAGGTAGCTAAATCCCTAGCAATTAGTGCATTGCCTTAAGATATTAACTACTTGTAGTTTTTCTGCTCTAAGGCTTTCTCCTAGAATATAGAGTTTCCCTCTAATAGCCCTCTAGGCCTTGTCCTCTGTAGTAAAGGCTACGCAGGCTAAGCTAAAGTTTTAATATACTATTTTATCCTTAGATATAAGCTAAAAAGAATTGCTTATTACTTTAACACCTTTGTTAAAAGTTTTAATCTTTTCTTTAATAATCTTAAGGCTATAATTTGTAGGCAGCCTATAGATAACAAGTTAGAACTAAGGCGTAATAAGCTAGGCAGCCTTAAAAGTTGTAACATCCTGCTATATTACTTAATTTTTAAGAAGGTATTTTGCCTTAAATGCTAGTGTTGTTGTAATAATCTTGTTTCCTTTTAAAGGTTTTGGAATTAAAGCAACTATAGGTAATTATACTCCTTTTATTGTTATAAACGCGTTGTTAAAGGCGTTTCCAAATTTATAAGCGTTAAAGTCTTTTAGGTTTTTACTAACTAGGACTAGCTAGCAATTTTCTAGGCTAGTAGCACTTAGTTTTTGTGTTTTTTGTATATTTGTCTATAGTTAATCTTTGTTGTTGCCTGCTATAGTAGCGTAGGAGGCTTAGATAGGCGTGTTCTGCACAAGCGTGTTCTGTATAGGCATGTTCTAGGTAGGCGAGTTTGTCGTTAGTTTCTCTGTATTAACTTGTCTAATTTTCTCTTTAAGCTCTCTTAAGGCGTTAGAGAGGCTTAATATTTAGTTTATTAAAATAAAAGTGTTTTTTTTATTTACTTTGCTAATTTCTATATAGTCTTTGAAAACCTCTACTAGGTCTAGTAGGCTTGTTTGCTGAGTAGGGTTGTTTTTAGCTAAGTTAGCAGCTTTAACTGCTAGGTTTCTAGCAATTTTAAGCGCCTCTTTAACTAAGGAGGCTTTTAGTGTTTTATTCCTAATTAGAAATTAAGGTATAGCTTTAATAAAAGAAGAGAAATTACTTTTAGTTTAATTGTAGGTGGGCCTTTGTAGTTCCTCTTCTAGGGTTTGCTTTTCTAGGCGTGGCGTAGTAGCTTAGCTGTTCTCTACTATTATATTGTTGTTCTCTATCTCTATTTATTTCTTATTTGTTCATCCTAAGTCTTTAGAGGCAATTTATTTTTTGTTGTTTTTTGTTGTTGTTGTTATTTCTTGGTAGATTTAAGCTTCAATAAGCTCTTTAACTTCTATTAGCTCTAGATGCCTTAGCATATGGTCTGAGCTTTTTAAGAAATTTTTCTCCTAGCAGGAAGGGTAGGGCGACTCTTTCACCCCCTCTAGCGCGCTAGCGCCTTTGCTGCAGGCTTTGAAAATTGTTGCAATCGATTCCCCGTGGTTATTTCTCCTAGATCCGGTTGTTTCTAAGCAGTTTCCAGAAAAGTCGACGTGTTTTGTAAAGATAGTAGTTGTTATTATAGTTGAAATAGAGTTTCTAAAAAAGTAATAAGCTGCTACTCGCTACTAATTAGTTGTAAAGGTTTAAAAAAAATTTTATATGTATATAATAAGATTTGTACAGTAAGTAGATAAGTTCTTGAAAGATGTTACAAACCTAAGAGAGAAAGGAGACACAGACTTTGTATAAAGGAGGTTAGCAGGAAGAGATCCTAGACCACTAGATTAAAGGAAAGGCCTTTGCGTACTAATGGATAACGCTACCCCGCAGCAAGCGCGTGGTCCTACGGGCTTGGCAGAAAGCCTTTATAGGACAAGTTACGTGTATCCTATAATATACTACAAGATCCCTCAAAGTCTTACGTATAATACAACATAAGACTTATAAAATAATATTATATTTGCTAAGTATATAGCTAAAGTACTAAACTTTTATATCTTAGTGTGTTTAACTTTGTACAAGACTTTAGTATTTAATCTACAAATTATACTTAATCTCTTAACCTCTTGTAATATTACATTATTCTACTAATTATGCTACTACACCTTTTGTTTATTATACTTACTTATTTTTCTAAGAACTAACTTTTATATCCTCTTAAGACAATTTTTACACTTTAAACACTTTTTAAGATAAGTAATACTACAATAAACATTACTACTAACATTAAAACTATAAGAACAGCTACGTATACTAATAAGCCTAACACTTACTATAGGAATTGCAATAAGTTTGAAGAATAGCTAGTTTAGGTTAATAGATACTTCTATATTAAAGAGACTAAGATTAATGATTATAACGTAGTTATGTCGGCCTCTCTATTTCTATAAGAAGCTGCTAAAAAATAAGCTAACTTTATTCTTTGCTAGTACATAAATATCACTAGTAACAATAATACTAACAAAGCATTTGTTAAGGACTGGGACAACTTTAAAATAAAAATTAAAAAGGTATTCTTACTCTTTAAGAAATATATAGTAGCGATTAAAAGATTTAAAAGTTGCAATAAACGCGCTCTATAGCTAATTATATAATAGAGTTTCAGTAGTACAAAATAGTAATTAAATAAGACAACAATGCTTTAATACAAATATACTAATAAGGTCTTAAACTAGCTATATAAATAAAACTTATATAAACTAGAGCTACCTGTTATACGCTTAACAAACTTATAGTAAAAGCTATTTAAGTAGACAACAAGCTCGATAAGCTTAAGTTAGAAAAATAACTATTTATATAAGGAAATTACACACCTAAGAATATAAACACTTAACTTGATTAAATATTCTAACACTTATACTTTAACTAAGGTTAACAAAAAAATACCACCTCTAAAATTCTAAAATATTATATAACTCATAGCTCTAAGCTTGTTCACTTAAACAACCTTAAGAAATAACTAAAGAAAAATAAGTTCTAGTATCATAACACTAGTAAGAAAAAGATTACATACTACATATATAGTAAGAAAGATTATATAAAACAGGACTGCTAAAGGAAAGGTAAAGTAACTTAATGATTAAATGTGATTTACTATACAGTACCTAAGAATAATTTGAAAGAAGAATAGAATGATATTACTTTACCTACTTTTATAGTCTAAAGACAAAACAAGGCAAATATTAAAGAACTAGACAACATAACTATACTTGCACTAGAAAAAACTTGAATAAAGACGTTTTTCAAATACTACATAAAAAAAAGCAACTCTGGAGAACCAAACTAAGTATAGCAAAATAGCTAAGTTTTAAAAAGGCTATTAACCTGCAATATTAATTAATAGAAAGCAAATACCTCTAGCAAAGTATAGTCTATAAGAGAAAATTACTACTTCACGAAAATAACTTAAACAACATAAAGAAAACTTCTACTAAATTCTATAGTAAAATGCTTAAAGAGTATATATACTTTGTAGACTTATATAAGGAACTATAGAGAAAAGAAATTACTCTAGTAGCTAACTAAAACAAAATAGAAAACTTTGTATAGAAACAAGTAAGAGATGCTAAAGTATTATAGAATAAACTAACGCATGAGCTCTTAGAGGTAAAGAAAAAGAAGATTTACAAAAACTATAGACAACACGCTAGAGGCATAAGGCACAAGAAGTTAGCTATAATAGTATATACTATTAAATAAATCTGCGTAACCTAAAAGACGCAAAATAATTATGGATGATATATATATAACAGCTATACTATACACTACTTAGATAAGTTCATATTGAAATGGTTTTTAAAGAAACTAAAAGAAATACCTTAAAACAAGTTCTTATCGTACAACTAGTTTTAAAAAAAATATGCAGTACATGAATAAAATAAGTAAAATAGCCTATACTTTTATAAATAAAATAGTTTAGAAGAGACTCTATAAATGTACATAACGTAGTAGAAAGATTATAAAGACAAAACTTATATATAACAGTGCAACTAGCTCGTATAGCACACGTGCCTCAAAATTAAATGCAAACTATATAGAGTTGCTAGAAGGTTTTATATATTTAGCACATATTCTTTTTTAGACAAACGCCTAAAGCACTTGAAAATACTAAGAATGTTAATGTAGTAAATTCCTGAGGCCATTTTGATGCTACTAGTAAAGCTTAACAGACATTAAATAATAGTATTAGTAAATTCTAGCTATTAAGCTAACTTTGTTTCTCTTTAAGTAGTGTAAGTAGTAAGTCTATAAACACTAAAAAAACACGAACCTTTCTTACTATATATAACTAATGTTGGAGATTAAGCTACTTAGCTGTTTCTCTACAAAGTCCAGGTGCTTAAAATCACACCTAGAATCTACAATCAACCTACGATTAATTAATTACTAGAAGCTATTACGCTTCTAGTACTACTTATTATTGTTATTAATTAATTTACAGCAACTACGAAATCTATTACGTGAGATTACAAAAGATTGCAGGATATTGCATTATCTACTACGCAAGCTATTGCGTAAGTATAGATCTTTCTAGAATATTATTTAGCAGTATATATAGACTGTAGTTTGGCTTGTAGTTAGAAAGAAGAAGAGAGTATCAAGAGAATTACAATACTCAATTAAGCAGTTGTACAATACAATAATAAGACTTAAATTACTCCCTTCCCCTAGTCTCTCTACTTATTTCTCTTATTCTTATTGTTCTACTTCCGCACCTCCTCCTCAATCTTCAACAGGTTATAAGCCTAGATTAGGCTGCCACTAAGTCTACTACAAACAAGTAGAAGGCAGAGATCTCTACCTCTGAGTTGATAGTAGAACAAGCAACTATACCTAGAGATTGAATCCACAACAGGTTATGAGCCCGGAGGTCAATTCGCAACAGCTAATAGTTAGCCTATGCTAGGTAAGATACAGAGGGGTGACAAAAAGAAAGAGTAATTTTAAAAGTATCTTTTTTAAAGATATATAACTAGATGACTAAATAATCTATAACTATATTTT
>WBOK01000694.1:0-16163 GCA_009289805.1 Alternaria gansuensis
GAGAATTACAATATTCAATTGAGCAGTTGTACAATACAATAATAAGACTCAATCACTCTCTTCCCCTAGTCTCTATATTTATTTCTCTTATCTTATCGTTCTACTTCCGCACCTCCTCCTCAATCTCTATTAGGTTACTAAGCCTTGGAGATTGAATCCACAACAACTTATACTTAGTACTATTCTTGCGTTATTAGCGCAGGCTTTCTAAGCAATAATTATGCTCTTAATAATAGCTTTTTAAGCAATGCTTACGCTTGTTGCTATTAGAGGCGGACTATATTAGAAATATTAGCAGCTAATCAGTAAGAGAATAGTAAGGTAACAAGGCTTACTATATTAATAGTAATAAGAGTGCGTTAAAAATAAGAAAGACTTAGTAATTAATATTGTAGTAAGGCTAAGAGTTTTAGAAAGGCAGCAGACGCAATTAGTATTTATATTAATTGCGTATAGACTAATGACGTAATATTTAAGGTCTATCCAATATTTAAATATTATAATAGAACTAAACTGCTTGCTTAATTAAAACAACATTACAATATTATAACAGAGATAAAAAATTAGGCAGTAGGACTAAGATTATAAGAGGACCTCTTAATTAATAATGTTAATTTAGTAAGAATCAACTCCTTGCTTACAGCTTAGATTAAAGGATTCTTACTAACCTAGGGGGTGTGTTAAAGTATTAACACGCGGATCACCCTGTTAATTAGGTAATCCTAGTAAGCTATTCACGTGACGGCCCCACTAGCGTCTATATAAACAGGCCAGATCGTCTTATGTCTCTTTAGTAGTTATTGGACACTTTGTTGTGGCACTTAGTTGATCAATACATACTTTCCACTCAGGTGATCAAATAATTGCTCCTTCTCAGCTCCCACAGCTTTAAACTAGATAGATACTAGAAAAACACTTTTAAGTTATAAAGTTAGAGTTTTCAAAAATGTATAACTCTAGGCATCCTAAAAGAGTATAAAGAATTTTAGCACCTTTTTATAAAAGTAGTAGATAGTAAAGCCTTACTAATACATTAACCTTAGAACTATAAGATTATTCTAGAAGAAGAGAAGACTTTACTTTTTAAGATAATATATTTACTATTAAAGACAGAACTAATAATATTAAAAGAAAAGCTGGATAAAAGTATAAAAAAAAGTATTAAACTTTTCTTATTGCTAGTAGAATCTTCTATACTCTATATACTAAAGAAAAATAGACTACTAAAGATGTGTTGTAACTATTTAAAACTTAACGATAGTATAGTAAAGAAATAAAACTTTTTAAATAGATAGTATAGAACTTGAAAATAACTTATTTTACGCTAAGGTCTTTATAGTATTAAACTTTCAAAGTAAATACTACTTTATTATGATAAAAAAAGTAAAAGATAAAAGACAGTGTTCTAAATATAATAGAAATATAATAAATACACTATTATATTGTTAAGGCTTATAAATACTGAAGCAATAATTTAAAAATTTATTAATTATATATTAAGAGGATGCTTAAATATCTTTGTTGTAGTATACTTAGACAATATGTTTGTCTACTTTAAGAACTTAAAGAATTGTGTAGAACATGTCTACATAGTACTAATGTGCGTAGACTAGTTTAACCTCTCACTTAAACTAGAAAAATATTAATTTTATAACAATAAAGTTGCTTTTCTTAGATATATAGTAAGAGCAAAAGAAGTATGAAAAAATAAACAATAATGTAAATAGTTAAAGAATAGCTAATACTTAAAATAGTTAAGAATATACAAATCTTTTCAAATTTTCCAAACTTCAACTAATGGTTTATTAAAGATTTTTCTAAGATTACTAGTTTACTAACTAAACTTACAAGGAAAGATACTTTACTTAAGTAAAGTAAGAACGTAAAAAACGCCTTCTAACAACTTAAAAATATAAGTATAGAACTACTATGCTTTTACATATTCTAAGTAGGACAACTATTATACTTTAAAACAAAGGTTCTAGACCTTACACTAAGTAGATGTGCTAATTAAATATATCAAAGTAAATAGTATCTTATTACTTATTACTTTTGCAAATTCTTAGGACTAGAAGAAAACTACAACGTCTATAATAAGGAGCTACAAGCTATTATTATAAACTTTTAATATGAAAGAATATACGCTAAAAGCTGCTTAAAACTTACAATATTTATAAATTACAAGAACTTAGTTAGCTTTACAACTACAAAAGTACTTAACTAATAATAAGTTTAATAGTTAGAAGAACTTAAATAATATAAGTTTAAGATTGTGCATATACTTAAAAGAGATAATAGTATATTAGATACTTTTAGCTGCTAACAAAATATTATAGAAACTAAGTTAATTACTAATTTTATATTACTTAAGTTTAACAAAGAGAGATTGCTAAAACTAGTAAAAATATCAAACTAGATTATAGAAATTACTAATAAAGTACTAGAGAAATTATAAGAAGTAATTATTTAACTATATTACAATAACTATGTAGATAGTATTCTTAGAATTACTAGAATTTTAAAACTTATTAAGCAAAAATATAAGTTTCTAGAATTAAAAGACAGAGTTACTGCTTTTATTACTAAGTGCGTAGACTATTAGAAGAATAAATAGAGTACTTACGCACTCTACAAAGAAATATAAGCAATATAGCTACCTAACGCACTATATTTAAACATTTTTATCAATATTATTATAAGCCCACTAGTCTTGAAAGACCTTGTTACTAAAGTATTGTATAATGCAATTCTTGTAGTAATTAATTAATTTACAAAACAAGCTAAGTATATTACTTTTAGAAATAACTCTAGAGTAGTGTAGCTTGCATACATTATTAGCAACTAAATTATTAGACATTATAGTATACTAAAGATAATTATTAGTAATAGAGATAAGCTCTTAACCTTAAACTTTTAGACAATATTACTAGCTGCAATTAAAACAAAACAAAAGCTATCTATAGCTTACTATTTCTTAATAGATAGACTAAGTAAACTAACTGTACAATAAAAGCCTATCTTAGAATATATATTAACAAATAAAAAACAATTAGGTATTGTTACTACCTACAACACAAATAGTATACAGCATCAAGTTTTTAGATTTAATAGAATAAATTTAATTCTACGTAAACTATGGAAGACACCTAAATCTCTCTATACATACACTTTTGAGTTAAAAAATAGAAGTAGCTATTACAAAAGTAGATAAGCTAAAGACAGTATACAAGTTACTTAAAATAACACTTAAAAAAGCTTTACACTAAAGTATTTTATTAGTTAATAAGAAACAAAAAACAGCACCTTAGCTAAAAAAGAGGAAGAAGGTTTATTTGCTTATAAAGAATCTCTGCACTGA
The DNA here is from genome assembly GCA_009289805.1 of Alternaria gansuensis. Taxonomy (NCBI): domain Eukaryota; kingdom Fungi; phylum Ascomycota; class Dothideomycetes; order Pleosporales; family Pleosporaceae; genus Alternaria; species Alternaria gansuensis. The sequence continues at coordinate 3,359 of WBOK01000694.1, forward strand.
ACAACTTAGTAAAGAACTTAATAGTTTTAAAGTTGCACTGTTTTTTATTCCTCACTAGAAAGAACTAGTAACATACATACTCAACCTTCTACCTAATATAAATATCTACTTATATTTCTATATTAAAATGTTAAAACTAGCAGATCTAGAAACATTGCTCTAGAAAACTTTCTATTATAAAACAAAAAAAGGACGCAAATTAAAAGTTAAGAAAATTGTTTCACGATAAAACAACAGTATTAGCAAGAATTATTTAGTTATATAGTTAAGTTACCTAAGTAGTAAGAATACTTAAGAACTAAATATAAACTCTATAGACTGCTGCTGGCTACTTATGTAGTACTATGCAACTTAAATAAGAAATTATTAGAAGTAGAATTACTTTTAAGATAAGTAGGAGAAAAAGTACTCTAATATAACGCTAGGATACTAGGTATTAAACCACTTTTTAGGATACTAACTTTGCAATTAATATCCTCTTTAGCTTTAAAAGCTTCAATTTTATCTACAAACATTTCTAATTTTTTTATAAACTTTTGCTCGCAACGCGTAAGAACTTTCCACTATTTATACAGATAATTCTTTTTGCGCGTGCTAATAATAATACTTTTAGCGCTACAGACTTTGCTACGTTAGCTTTAGACTTCAATCACTCTAACTAAGCTAATTCCTAATTTAGTTTTAAATAATCGTGCAAAGAAATATTTACTAGCATATATTCTTCTACTTTATTTTAATAACAATTTCTATGTGCTTATTTTTTTTAAAAAAATTATATAATATTTTAAGTTCTTTTTCGCGTGATATTAGCAGGCAATTATAGTAAGTTTTCTAGTATAGTTTATGCAATTACTAGTAGCGTAATAATAAATAGTGCTGTAAGAAACTATTCGGCTAGTTTATAAGGATAAAAATAAGAGAACAGAAGAATAGTGTTATAAACCTAAGAGAGAGGGAGACACTGACTATGTATAAAGGAGGTTAGTAGGAAAAGACTCTAGATAACTAGAACAAAGAAAAGACCTTTGTGTACTAATAATTAACACTACTCTATAGCAAGCACGTAGTTCTACAGGCTTAACAAAAAGCCTTTATAACATAAGTTACGTGTGTTCTACAATATACTACAATATCCTATAAAGTCTTATATACAAGACAACCTAGGACTTGTTGGACAGCAGACATTCACTAAGTATATAGTAATAGGCAATGTGCCCTTATAGCTTATTGTGTTTAACTTATGTGTTAATCTAAAGATTACTTAATTCTTAACTCTTTAGTGTCATTTAAATTATTCTACTAAACGTGCTAACACTACTCTTGTACTATTTTATTAATCTACTAATTGTGCTAGTATACCCCCGTCTATTGTACCCACTCATTCCCCGAGAACTAACTCTTAGATTCTCTTAGGACGATCTTCACAAAAAGCTAACTTATTAGAAATTATAACTTGATTAATGTTTAGATTATTAATATTAGTAAGCTCCTCCTTAGCGTATGTTAGACAAGTTTTAGGCTTTTTTCATATTTAAAAGCTGTTTTTTTTAAGAAGTATTAACAGAGTAGTTGTTCTCTCTTAGTAAGCGTTGTAGGCTTCTAGTGTGCCGGTGCACAGAGTGATACCCTACTGCACGCTGGGTCAGTGCTCAACCACCTAATCTTGACGTATATAACCTCTTCCGTGAATCGCGGAAGAGGAGGGGATTTTTTATTATTACTCTTCTTCACCTCTTGTACTGTACTATTAAATAGGCGTCTCCTACTACTAATAGTTCCTATACTAACCTATAATAGAATTGTTATCTTGCTAACTTTGTTCTTGCATAATCTACCTACAAGTAATCTCCTGCCCTTATAGCATTATGTTTTTATACACTCTAACACTTGTATAAATAGCGAAGCCTATAGAAACATACTCTACTACTTAGTATATAAAGGAACTAGTGCATAATTATTATAAGAACAGTATAAAAACTTTATATAAGCACAGAATCTAGAGGAACACTAAAGAAGCTAGAATTCTAGAGAATATTACTAGATATACCTTTAGGGGATAAGCGCTATCCCCTACTATAGACTAAGCTAAGGACTATATTACTAAGTTAGTACTAACAGTAAAGCAAAAAAAACAACAAAAACTAACTAATAAAATAATAAAATATTAATTATTGCTAAATTGAAGTCTGTTTAGTAAAAGTAAAGTAGTAAACTATTTAGTAAAATAGAGATAGTCTTATATATGTTTGAATGCTAATTTAAAGTCTACCTAGCAAAACAGAGGTAGTAAACTTATTAAGTAAGAATTAAAATAGGTCTTATATACATAAAAATAAGAAGCTAAGGTTTTATTTAGTAAAAACTAGAATAGGACTAAAAGCTTACAACTAAGTATGTTAAAAACGCTAGTATAAGATATTTGTTTTGCAAAATAGAAATTGTACTAAAAACTAAAATAAGACAAGTATAAATTAGAGCCTACTTAGCAAAATAAGTAGCATTAAAAAGGCAAGAATTTATATAACTACTTCTAATTAAGCACACACTACGAAGACTTTAAGAATAAATAACGTAGTTCACAAGCGAGCAAGCGCACTAAGCGAGCGAGCGTATCCTTACTAACGCGTCAACGTTGTCACAAAAACGCAAGATACCTTAACAACACAACGCCTAATCTACTTATACTTAAGTAGATCTACAGCTTGCTTTTTTTAATATTAACTTTTAACGCGTTTAAAGTAGCTATTATACTACTTAAATTAATAATTTTTCTAAATTTGCTCTTAAGCATTAACGCGTAAGGAGATGCCTTTAACGCAACTATAAACTAAACTTAAAGCGCCTAAATAAGTTAGAAAAAGAGGCTGTAGTTAAGTATATTCTTAAAAAGTTTATGCAAGAATTTATGCTTATAAAACTTAATATTTAAGTAATAGCTAATAAACTATTAGATAAGCGCGCTAGTAACTTTATTAGTAAGAACTAAGTTAACAACTTTGTTAAGCACTAAAGTAGAAGTAGAGTATTATAAATAATAATATTTACAACTTTAACAAAACTAGCTTTTTAATAAGTAAGATTTTAGTAGTATTAGTTATTATAGGCTTAAAGAAATATAGTAAAAACAAGCAAATATAGCTAAGTAGCTATAAGTAAGTTACTATAATCTAAAGTATAAGTGTGTTAAGTTACTAGATACTACTTTTTATTATTTTTATAAGCAAAGTGCTTATTAACATTTAGTTTTAAAATTTACCTGCTAACTAAGTTCTTTAAGTTAGTTTTAATAGCTAGATAAATAATTAGCTTACTCTTGCCTAGTTAGAGCATTTTAATATTACTTGCTTTTTGCTATTAAAGCCTAAGTATAGTAATACTATTTTAGGCTTAGCACGTAACTATACTAACTATATTAGTAAAGAGACTTTTCTGCTAGCCTTTAAAGCTGCTTTAAAGCAGTTTATTATAAAAACAAATATTTAAGCTAGCTTTAAAAGTTCTAGTTTAGTTTTATATAACTTCTAAGTAGTGCTATTAAAGCTTAATATAGTAGTATAAACACTAAAATAATTACTATAATAAGTAGCTACTTAGAAAGCGTAGACACTACGCAACGCGTATAAAGTTAAAGCTTAAAGTCCTTTTATTTAATAAAAAGAAAAAAACTACTATAAGTTTTTTATTAATTTATTTAATAAGCAAGCTGCGCAGCTAAGAAAGAAGCTTAGTAAATAGTATATAAAATAATGCTTATAATAATAAAAATAAATAGCTTTTAAAAGGCTCTAGATAAAGCAAATAAGTAAAAGAGCTGTAAGTAATAATATATATAAATTAAGAAAACTCTCACTGTTGGCAAAGTATAAGAAGTATTAGCTAACCAGGCAAGTAGTAGTTATAGTAATAGTAAGAGTGCATTTAAAAGGGTGTAAGGAGAGAGGCGGTGCAGGCGTTGCAAGTAGACTAGATATAACGCTTGTACCTGCGCAGTTAAGATAGATAGTGCAAGTAATAATAGCAGTTCTAATAATTAATTTAGTATATTGTAATAGTTTATTAACTATAATAAAAGTGCGTAATATTGTGTTGACGTTGACGCGTTGGTGAGGATACGCTCGCTCGCTTGGTGCGCTCGCTCGCTTGTGAACCACGTTATCTTTTTTTTTTTAAAAAACTAAACTTTGTCTGCTATATTACTAACTAACTACTAACAACTTTCTAAACAAAGGACTTTTATAAGTTTTACTATACTATAGATATTAAAGAAGAATTAGAAGTTAAGTTAAGGACAAGAAGACGAAACACTTTCTTTTGCTAGGCCTATAGCTACTAGTCCTAAGTTACTATCAACACTATTAAGCTTAGTTATTAATACTATAGCTACAGTTAGGCACAACTTAGTGTTGTCTATAGTCTAACTAAGATATAGTACCTTAGTCTTTACTAGAAAAGATGTTACTAAATTCCTAAAAGACTCTAATAGACAAGCTAATAATAGAGATATTTATAATACTATAAGAGTCTTTATCCTACTAGACAATTTCTTTAATAAAGATTATCTCCTCTCTTATTTCCTAAAACGTTTACCTAGATATATAAAGAGAGATTAGTCTAAGTTACAAGCAAACATAGCAAAACAGTAAAAAAACAAAGATACTGCTATTAAAATAAGTTTATAATTTTACCTTCAAGCTTATATCTACAAATATGTATAAAACTTGCTAGGGTAAGTAAAGTATTATACTTATTTTACTTTTATTGCTAATATATACATTAAGAATAAGCAAATCCCTTAAGAACAGGAAAGTTTTTTTTTTAAAGTTTACTACAAACAGACAAAGAGGCAGTTATGTACTGAATACTTGCTGCCTTAAATAGTAATAATTAGAATATGTATAAATTATATTTAATCTATTTCTTTCTTTAATCCTACTACAAGAAGTTAACTAGCCTAGACAAAATTTATTAGCTAGAGCAAGAAGGCGCTAATGCAGAAATATGCTAAATTATGCTATCTAACTAGCGTACAACCTTTACTCTTAAGAAATTAAAAAAAGTAGTAGTTAAGATTAGCAGATTACATAAAAAGACAAGCACGCTAGTAAATATTAACTTAGAAGTAAAGAACTTTATTAAGTTTCTTAAAAATCTGAAGCTTAGACTATTAACTATTAATATGCTTATAGCTTACTCTACAACTAAAAGACTTCTAGAAAAACTTACTAACTACGCGTACCTTATTGCTTAAGCAACTAATACTTAACTTCTTAGCAAGAAGAATAACAGTTCCTTTATTACTAATATAAAAAGGGGATTATCTACTAAAATAAGTTTAGCATATTAAAACACCGTAGAGATAAACACCCTCTACTATATGTATAGTATTGTAGTATATATACTTAAGGACTGTAAGCTATACTACGCCCTAAAGCAGATAGAATAAGTGAGTTTTAACTAAGATGTTGCAGCTAAATAAGAAACTTACCACTTTAGGCTACTATATAAATATCTAGGAGAAATCCTAAAACAGCTACTATTAAACTAAGTCTTGTTATAGTTAATAGTAAAGATTTAAGAGTTCTACAACATCACTAACAATATACTTAATTAACTAGCCTCTAGTGTAATACTTGAAAAGTTTACTAGTAGAAACTTTTAACTAGGCTTAAAGTTCAAGGGGAAAGCTTTTAGTACTATAAACGTAGTAAAGAGTTTAATAAACCTAGGTTACTATAGTAATATTCTCTAGCAGTTCTAATACTTCTAGGAACAATAATACCATCTTGCTACAAATAAATATATTAATAAGCTTAATTATTTTAATACTGCTAACATTATATTAGAAGGCGGAGAAAACGCTTTGCACAGCATTTTTATGTCTAATACTACTACGCGCTTAAAGAGAAAGAGCTTTTCTTTTTATTAGGATATTAATTGTGTCTAGGGTAGAAGGATTAAGAAACATGGAAGGCTAAGCAATAATACAAGCACCTAAAAAAGCAATTAAATAATTTAAAGTAATGCTTTAATCTTTAACTAGTAGCCTATAGATATACAGTTTCTATAGGGGGAAACCTAGAATAATATACTTTTTATAAGTTAGCTTTATACTACGCTAATTTTAATTATTAGGCTGCTGGAGTTATTTTAGCAAGACAACAGTAAATTAGCTAATTATAAGCACGTATAGTAAGAACTAAAAAAAAGGCTATAAATTTCATAAATGCGCTTTTTAATTTAGAGTAGAGAGGAATAATACAGAGGGGTGACAAAAAAAAAGAAATCCAAAAGGTTATTATTTTCAAAGCTTTATATTTCTATGACTACAAGGGCTAAACTAGAAGAAGTTAGTAATTTGAAAAGCCAAGAACCTCTTCTTTAGGATAGGCTGCTTAGTAAGTTGCTTAGTCAGCATGATTGCTCTAAATCTTCGCAGTGAAAATACAGGTTTAAAAAGTTAAGAATACACTACAATAAAACTTTTTTTTGAATGTGTAAAAATCGCTATAATATACATATAATAGATAACACAAGTTAATCTTAGTTTAGTATAAGTTTAAAGGTAATTATAAAATTAACTGTTAAGTAATAATAAAGAGCTTGTTTTTTAAGTTTTTTCTTAATAAATAACTACAATAGTGTACTAATACTTAGTGTACTAGCCTTTAGCTTCTTTTACTTGCAAATAACGCCTTAGTAATAATAGAATACAATTCTTAATCGCCTTTTAAGGTAATTAATCTTATTCCTTCTTTATAGCAGCCTTAAAGGCTGCTATACTTCTCTTATTATTTTCTATACTTAAAGAAGTGTTAGGCCTTTTAGCTAAAGCGTTTTTTAGCAAAGCTTTTACGTTTTCTATAGGATTTAGATTAAGACTATAGGCAGGATACTTAAGAAGTAATATCTTATTTCTAGAAAACTAAGATAAAACTTCTAGAGTTTTATATATCTTAGCGTTATCTTGCTAAAACTTCTAGCCTATATAGAAGTTAGTAAGGTGCTTAAACATGTAAGAAAAGACTCTAATCTTATAATTCTAATATAAAATAATAAGCTTCTTAATAGAAAATTTAAGTATATACAACTTACCTTTTTTTATTGTAGGTTTTACTATAGGAATTAGGATTTTTTTAAAATAGTCTAAATTTTTAAAAGGAGTAGTAATTAAAGGGCTTTTAGTTACTACTAGTTTAGATCTTCTACCTATTTAAATTGTACCCTAAACTTAAATAGAAATATCTTGACCTATATCTAGATTAGTAAGTATTCTTAAGATAGATCAAAATAACAAAATTTTTATAGATATAATATAGTTTATTATTTAATAATTAGAGTTTATTATTTAATAATTAGAGTTTTTAAGAACTTACTTGTATTTGTTATAGAAATAATTTTCTTTCTTATTTTATTATTGTGCTTTGTTTAATAGTATTCTGTTCTAGCACAGTGCCTTCGTGTAATAGCAGACTTGTTTAAAAATATACCTTTATAAAAGTTTATATTTTTAATGTTTTTAAGTATTTGCTTAGCGTAAATTCAACAATTATAAGCTTTTTTAGTGTCTAAAGGCGTCTTTTTTTAAGAAATATAAATAAAATAGTTCTTTTGTTTTTAGAAAGCGTTGTACGCTTTTAATTAAAAGATCTATACTATTTTCTTTTAAAAAATGTTAAATTGTCTTTTTAAGGCTTCTTGTAAGGTCTTTATTAAGCACTCTTTTTATTTTTTTAAGATCTTAAAAGGACGACCTTGTTTAGAGCTAATAATAGATAAAATAGCGTTTTTTTTGTTTCATTTAATAAAGAGTATTGTAAATACTTTTAGAAAGCTTTTTAAGTATATTACTAATAGAGGAGATAGATTTGTTGTGTAAATATAAAGTTTAAACTTGTGGTTTAAACTAAGAGAGATTGCAAGCCATAAAGGAGATAATATAGAAATAGAAAGTTAGAATAAACAAGAGGAGTAAGTATACTATATTTTTATTAATTTATTACGTAATTAGTGCCTACGTAAGCAACCCCTATTTTTTAATCCTTTTATTAAACTATGAGGAAGTAAGAAATTTAACTCTGAAATTTGCCCACATCATGCTTACGTAAGCTAATTAAACTAATTTTTATTTCAGCCCTTTTTATACGTTCACAAAAAAGATATGCCGAAATCTAATTTTGCTTTTTTTTCAACATATTTAAGCAAGATGACAGGCGCAATGTTGCTGACTAAGCAGCTAACTAAGCAACCTATCTTAAAGAGGAGGTTCTTGGCTTTCCAAATCACTAACTCATTTTAGTATAGCCCTTCTAGTTATTGAAATATAAAGCTTTGAAAACTATAACTTTTTTGATTTCTTTTTTTTTGTCACCCCACTGTATAAAGATAGCTAAACTGTATTATAACCGCACTGCTTAGATAGGAGGTACAAGAGGTTAATGTAATAGACTTAATAAAATAAAATAATATTTTAAAATAGCTGTACAGCCTTTTTATTTATAATATTAATATGTTAGATAGTTTCGGTACGCTTAACGTTATAGTAAGTAGAGAAATTATAGAGTTTAGGTGTAATTTAGCACACCTAGAATTTGTTCTAGCTGCTAATTAGCTAAACAAACGCACATACCCTAAATACACTACTAATAAAACCATACTAATTTTATTACTTATTAGAAATGCATATTATAATATAATAAATATATGTTACTTAAATATATCAACTTGCTATAAGATGTATAGAATAAGCAATTCCTAAATTAATAAACAATACAATACTTCTACTTAAAAAGCCTAAGGAGTTTACCAAAGGAATAGGCAAGTATTTACTTCAATAAACTTATTAGAATACTAAGTTATTATAAATAGTAACTTTTTAAAGTGCCTAGTTAACACTAGAGCATAAATAAATATCTTAAGACTTAGTGCTACACGAGCATTAAAGATACTGTATAAAATAATAGAACACTAACTAGGACAGTTATCTTCTAGTATAACTTTAGCTAATAGTATATATAATTTATTTATTAGCACTGCGTCTAATATACTTATACAAATAAGAATAGTTAATATTAAAACTAAATTTAGAATTGTTGCTAATATTACTAGATCTGTAATTTTAGGTGGGCTTTAGTGTGTATGCGTAAGGATAGCAATACAGTATAATATGTTTAGACAAATTATGTGCTAAGTCTTTTCTAAAAATAATACTAGGAACGCAGTCTTTGTTCCGTCTAACTTATCTTCAAATTACCCCGCGCAGACGATTAGGATTAAAGCATCTAACAATAATTGAAATAAAAAGACAGCAGGTGATATATAAATACATGCAATTATTAACATAGCAAACAATAAATCCTGAGCAGCTGCAGTAAAATACATATAGGAAGCTTTATAGTTAGATCTAATAGCTAGATTTAGCAGTTTTAACATGCTATACAAAGATAACAATAAGAAAAATTAGATAGTTTAGATAAACTAAGTGTTTACGCACGTAGTTACACAATTAAAAATCTTTACAGAAAACTATAACCTTAGTACATTTTTATTTATATGTAAGCTTAACTAGCAATAATTGCAAGAAAGACTGCTTAATATCTCCTAAAAACACTATAATCTCTATACTATATACAAAACTATAGACAAGAAAGTCTTACCTGTTAATATCTCTTAGCAGGGAATACTAATAGAATTTAGAAGAAAAGATTAAAAAGAAAATGCTAAAGAATAGTAGCTTTTTTAAAAACGTATTTGTAATTCTAATACTAAACTATACAAGTATTTATTTAAGCTAAGATATGCTGCGTTTCTATAAGAGACAAGGCTTACTAGAGAGCAAGTTAATAAACTGCATTTTAGAGATTATTTTAGCCTATAGAAAGGGAGATATTTATATATATGCTTTTTAATAGAGAGGGAGCTCTCTTGTAGCTATTTAAAGAGTTAGGAAGAATTTATCCTAATATATACCTGCTATACAAGATATAGACTATAGCATATAAAGCTTAGTCAGTGTAAGCCTTTACTATTCTAAAGGTATTAGAATTGTAGGTAGTAGATATAGTTAACGTCTACCTAAATTAAGGAATATAGAAACAATGTAATAGTTAGTATTGCAATCTATAGTACTTGGTACTAAAGAAATTCAAAGGCGTTTAATAGATTAGTAATGCGCAAAAAAAAAATACAGTTACTATATAAAATGCAAACTTACTACTAACAGCAAATAAGTTTTCTTAGAAATCTATAAAATGCAACATTATTTTACTTAAAAATTTATTTTTTAGATACGACTAGATTACACTATATCTAGAAAGTAGGAATATAACAGCATTCTAAACACTAATAGAACTTATCAAGTCCTATACAATAGTTAAAAGTGCTACTAACTCTATAGCAGTATGTTAATAAGTAATAATAAAGATTCTAAAAAATTACTAGCCTAATACTATGCTTTTTATAAACAACATTATATGTAGAGGACTAAAGACCAATTATAATAAAGAAGAATTAATGCTAAACGTATAATACTATATTCTTAAGCATATTATGTAACTAGACAAAGTGCTAGCTAATATTAAATAAGCTAAAGACACTATTTAAAGAAAAGAGTGTTACTTTCTTATAAGAAAGCTTAAGGTTGTAGGCTACAAGATTAGCTTTTGAAGTTGCTATCCTAATTAAAAGAAAGCTAAGAAGATTATAAACCAGCTACTATGCAAGAATAAGAAAGAAGTGTAATTATTTATAGATATATGCGTCTACTATTGTATATAGGTAAAGAACTTTACTAACATTACTAAACCTTTATTTATATTCCTACAAGACGACACTTCTTTTAAATAAAAAGATATACAATATACAGCAATATATACACTAGAACAGGCTATATATAATGTACTTGCACTTGCAAACCTAGACTACACTAATACTAAGAATTATAAAATATTTCTAATAACTAATACTAGTTAAGACAGTACAGGGGCGTGTATTTATTTTTAAAGTATTAAAGGTGGTGGTTGTTGTTGTATCCAAAATAGGTTTTCTAAAAAAGTAAAAAGCAGCTGCCCTCTACTAATTAGTCGCAAAAGTTAAAAAAAGATTGTGTGTAGTTAACAAAGTACTAAAAAACGACACTAATTAAAACGTGTTTAACAGTAATTGCTAGCTTATAGCTAGCAACAAGATTGCGATGGAGGTAGAGGAGGTAGAGGAGGGTAAGAACACGTACGTTACTGCAGCAGGAGCCTGCAATACTTTATAAAAGCTCTTTGCCTGCTGCTTCTCACCTTTAGAATTTCCTACACTACACAGTACTACATACAAACAACTTGCATACAAACAATACAATGCTTAGACTGTTCTTCTCCCTATTTAACACGAAGACTAATAGCTTACATTAAGTAAAGTTAGACCTTACTAGGTTACTATATAAGAAGCTATAGTGGTAGATCATGAAGCCCGCGTTCACCTTTGTTGAGCGGCCTCCCCGGTCGGTCAAAGAGGAGCTGTCGGCGGTAGCTCCTATAGTCATCAGGTGGACGCAGAGGTCGAATTCTGTCATTCATCAACACCTCATCGATGCGTCTGGTATTATGGATGTCAAAGTCACAATGAGGTTGTGAAAGGCTTGTTTGGCGGCGAGTCCATCAAATACGTTGCGCATGTCAATGGTCCACAGGGGCGTGTATAAAGTAACTTAAAGAAGATAATAAATAATACCTAGTATAGTTTAAAACTGCACTATACTTAGCATAAGAAAGGTAATAGCACTTTACTAAGTTAGAATACAAAGCTATACTATAGGCCTTTAAAAAGTTTTATACTTATTTCTATTGTATTTATTCTACTATATAGACTAACGCTGTAACTCTTATTCCTTAACTTAATTATTTGTTAACTAATTATCAAGTATTAGTTTTCAATAGGTAGATGTTAACAATTCTTTCATAAGACTTTAACATTAAGCATATACTAGGAAAAAAGAATATTGTTGTAGATGCATTATCTAGGTATCTAAAAGCTAATAATTAGAAACTACCTCTAGAATTTAAAGAGGACCTAGAGAAGTTTATTAACTATATGATCAGAAATGTAAATGCACTAGTACTAGTAGATCAAGCTAGAATACTTTATTAGAAGTTCTATAAAGAATTAGAGTAATATACTTAGTTTTTAGTTAACTTTAAAACTTCTAAAAGAATAGAACTACAAGAACTATAAGTATAGAAGAAGTAAGCATTAAACTTCTTTATATACAACAGTATACTTTTTAGGAAAATATTTAGAAATATTATAATCTAACAAGTTGTAAATAATAAAGATATAAGAACAGCTGCAGTACAGAACATGCACACCTAGATTAGATACTATAGAGTTAATGCAGTATACTTTATACTTGCACAGCAACACTAGTAAAAAGGGATGTATAAGCAAGTACAAAAGAGACTAGTAATCTACCTAGACTATTAACTGCGATCTTTAAAGAGGAAAGTTAATATATTTATTAGTACTTCCAGTTTTGCTATTTAGGAAACTGTTGCTATTAATATAGTATATATGCCTTAGTGTTTTAGGAAGAAGTTTTTTGTAATTTCAAAAGACTATCTTAGCAGCTAGCCTAAAGAAAAAGCATTTTTAAATTACTAGTCTAAAACTATTGCAAAGTTTATATATAAAATCGTTATATATAAATAGAGCACAGCGCGCAAACTTATAGTTAATGTTGGAGATTAAGCTACTTAGCTGTTTTTCTACAGGATCCAGGTGCTTAAAATTACACCTGGAATCTACAATCAACCTACGATCA
>WBOK01000695.1:0-16179 GCA_009289805.1 Alternaria gansuensis
GCGAAGAGTTGAGCGAAGGGTTGAGCGCAGGGTTGAGCGAAGAGTTGAGCGAAGAGTTGAGCGAAGAGTTGAGCGAAGAGTTGAGCGTTGGATTGAGTGTTGGATTGAGCGCAGGGTTGAGCGTAGATTTAAGCGGTAGAGTTGAGCGTCGGGTTGAGCGTAGATTTAAGCGGTAGAGTTGAGCGTAGGGTTGAGCGTAGATTTAAGCGGTAGGGTTGAGCGCAGGGTTGAGCGAAGAGTTGAGCGTTGGATTGAGTGTTGGATTGAGCGCAGGGTTGGGCGTAGATTTAAGCGGTAGAGTTGAGCGTAGGGTTGAGCGTAGATTTAAGCGGTAGAGTTGAGCGTAGGGTTGAGCGTCGATTTAAGCGGTAGGGTTGAGCGTAGGTTTGAGCGTAGGTTTGAGCATTAGTGCAGCCGAGCCGAATAGTAAGGTATATCATCATGATATAGGCACGTGATTGGTGGACGGCTAGACCCCTTGTTAGAACATGTGCATTTCACATGCTACTGTAAGCGACATGCATGCCACCGTGGATGGTCCGTCGCTGTGGCGGCATAGCGGGATAACAACTTATGCACGCGAAACAAGCGAAGCGCTTACTATGTAACTGGTCGGTGTTTTGACCGGTCGCATCACTTGTGCAGAATGTCTGCCGTGTGGGATTGACGTTATTAGTTACATTAGTGCACTGGTGAAGGAACCGCCATGCGTCTAAAAGCTTTGCATAGCATTCTCTTCTTCACGCTGTGCCGAAGCATGCGGCACAGGACATGAGCGAAGCGCAACATTATTTCCACTGCCGCGCACATTACGGATATCACTCATGGATGGAAACTCAGGTCCTACGCTCACCGATAAGTGACCTCACTTCTAGCATGCGTCTCGTGATCGCTGTAAAACCTACCATTCCGAGATTTGAGGACGGGCCGTAAGTGTCCTTTATTCGCTGTCGGAGGATAGCCGTTCATGCCTTGCAAGGCTTGCATGATGCAGGTGGTGATGGAGGAGGAAAGCACTTCGTATTTTCCCAGGCATGTGTGTTGGCCTAGCGCCGCTTACATGTTTCCATGGGCGTTACCGTTTTCACACAGGCGGCATGCTGAATCTCGTTGAGTAAATAGGAGCTGGGATGGATGGAGATCCTCGCTCACCATGCACCAAGGACGTTTGACAGTTCTGGAAAGGAGCAGTTTGTCTTGCATGAATCACTGTAGAGGCTTGCGCAAGGCTTGTAGAATCAAGATGAGCGATAATGAACGAAAGATATCTTACGATTTATCTGGTTAAACGCTATCAGTTTCAGATATAAGAACCCGCAAGTCCACGAGCCCAACCATCCCAACCTCGCACAATCCACCTCATCGGAAGTCACGTAACTGATTAGTTCACGGTATGTCCTTTCCCTTTCCCCAAGCCTTGGTCTGTCATTAACGCCCGCTAGATGACGGACTTTGGTAACGACACTCGAATAGTCCATAAAATCCAAGCTGTCTGCCATCCGCTCTCCCAAGACTACAATCATTGGTCTCTCAACATCCAGTTCAAGAACACTCCGACGAGCAATACAGTAGCAGGCTCACTTCGCTGCCACATGACCATTGATGAGACGAACAATGACACAGTCTATATGGTTGTTGCCCACGCCTACGCCATCACAAATAATTGTGTACTCACGGTTGACTTTCCCCCAACCTCGAACAATGTGCCAGTCGGCTATATTAGCCAAGTCATCCGTAACAACAAGCTCCACAAGTTCGAGTTTTCATCAGAAGGATCTGGATGCAGACACTGGATGTGAGTTTTGTCCATGTATCCTTTAACCATCAATGGCTGATAAACCAGCTATTTGGCCATCAAGCATCTCGAGACGGCGCAATATATTGCCCCAGGAAGTGCTGCACGACTTTGGCAGTACCTACACAGCTTCTGGTCAATGAGTCCTGATCATATGGGCGTGATGCAACCTCGCTCTCAACCATCACCATTGATTTATGGGATAACGCAGTAGAGGTAGCATGGAAGGCCCTCAGATGATGCGTTTTAGTGGGAATACTGTAGAAGAATGAAGCTTAGCACTGCTCTACCTTAGACTATTTGATTTTTTTTGGTGGAGCGAGTAACTGCCGTGCTTAGCACTATACACCTTCTCATTGGCCGTCAAACATGAACGTCGAAATAAGATTTCCCATGAATTGCAGGATGCTGATTTTTGAAACGAAGGATCCTGTGCATTTTTGTAGGACGCTGTTGATGGCAGACTTGCTATCAGTCAGTTCAGTCCGAACTGAAGGCCGTGCACGCTAGCGCTGTTGCTACACCAACGCGGGCACCAATCGCTCTAGGGCTCGTGCGCGCAACCAAAATAGGTAAAGCTATGCTCAATTCTTCAAATACCACCCTGTCAGTGATGAGATTTAAGGTTTTAATAGCGTGCACGGACTTCGGTTCGGACTGAACTGACTGATAGCAAGTCTGGTTGATGGAGACGTCGATCTGCAATTCACCGGGCGCTATCGATCATATCAAATGCGGGAAGCCGGCGGAGTAAATTGTTTATCTCTTTCCATGCCCTTTTCAGCGCCGATGTTTCAGTTGGACCCCTCCTGCGGCTACGACAAGTCAAAATGCCAAAAAATTCCCTCCATCTGACGCGCAGCACCTCTCATCGCAGCTCATACCTAGTGCACACAAGATCGAAGCCTCCACCGCTCAGGAGTCGATCACCGTCAAGGAGCCGATCACCATCCTCACACACATCCGTCGCCGCCCGTGATCGAGTACTTCATAAGCCTACGCTCCGATGCGTGCTCTCTGGGAAGCTTTGGCCCCCTGACTGATTGATGGCCCTGGTTAGTGGCGTCTGGGTTCATCCAATTTGTAACTTACAAAACACGAAATTGACTGTGTTGCAAAGTTTCCAACGCAGTCTGTGCGCTCTCCAGTTCTTCATCGGACAAGGGAGTGAGAAATGGTCTCAGAAGATTGAAGAAGCCAAGATCTTGCGGGAGGAACTGGTACAATATATGCTCAAAGAATCGAGGGAAATACCCGGCAGAAGACCAGTCGACGAGATAGATGCCATTGCCATTGACCATGATGTTTCTTGGATTGAAATCCAGGTGACACATAGATAGTGAATGGCGACGAAGATCAAGTTTGTGCCCTGAGCTGGGTGAATGTTGATCGAACCAAAGTTGGAGATCGTCAGACTTCGAAAACTCCACCTCTTCATGTTCAGGCCAGAGCACACCAGATACCGGTCCGCCTCCAAGTGATCCAGGAATGGTTGCTTCCTGTCGATGGATATAATCTAAGACCTTGCCCAGCTCCTCAGCCATGCTTCTGGCGCTCACCAGGTCAAGCGTTTTGCCATCGACGTAATCCATTACGATGTATCCAACTGCCTCTTTCTGCACGAACCGATAGGCTCTCGGTACTTTGACAATGTCTGCGTTGAGACACTGCTGCGCGGCCTGTTGGTTCTTGAATTCTTCAGCGGTAACAAAATGTCCGAACTTCACGGCTAGGCTGTCCATGATGAGCACCACCTTGTTTGAGCACTGCTGCGCTGAGAGAACTTTGGTCGTTGGATCGTGACAGAGCGAGATGATTTGATCGTCAGTGAGAGCAGACATAGTGGAGAGAGGATGAACGGTGGATGCAGGAATTTACTTGAACAATTTATTCTTATCCTCACCTAGTTGCTTGGCACCTTTGTTACACGTGACCACAATTGCATCATGGAAACACGGATCTTGAGATCCCGTATCGACCATGAAGGAAAGAAACGCACAACAGACGGAACATCATTGTGGCACGGTGAGGATGATAATAGTATTATTCTCTTGTATCACGTTAACGATTGAGAAGATTCAGTATTCTAGGTAGAATGATTGCGATGTCTCCTTCGAAGAACCAGTCATTACCATTTAAATCATCCGCCAGTCCGTGATCTCTGTTCGCATCAATGACCGCCAAAGATGCTCCACATTCTCGCGCTGTATTCACCCATTCCGCAGCTGGGTAAACTTCCAAGCTTGTACCAGCAGCGATCACCAGATCGATGCGTTCTTCTGATATCCACTCGTCAATTCTATCTGGTGCACCGGCAGCGAGTGTCTCACCGAACCAAACGACTCCTGGGCGCAATAAATTTGTACATTTGGGGCAACGCGGAAGGTCAGATGATATTACCGACCGCGATTGATCATTAGCATTGGACAGCGACAGCAGGAACGGAAGATCTTGCGGCTTATGAACGTTGGTATCGTAATCGCATGTGGTACATCGAACAATCTTCAATGTGCCGTGAATGTCCAGTAGCCTTGATGAGGGATGATCGGTTTGCTCGAGAAGCCCTGTGTTATGACATTAGCGCACCGCCCGCATGATTCCTGTCTTCCAGGCTAATATCCGTACCATCGACATTTTGACTGACAGTTAACCATCCTTTATGCCACCTAGCAAGAGCCGCTAGCGCATGATGTGCTGCATTTGGTTGAGCCTCCAATGACTTGAGTAAACGCTCGCCGTAAAAGCTCCACACTGTGACTGGATCCTCTTGAAACTTTTTGGGTGAGGCAAGCTCTCTCAAATTGATGTCGTTCCATAATCCGTTCGTCCCACGCCAGGTAGCCAGGCCAGATGGTGCGCTGAGCCCCGCACCCACGAGGCACAGAACCCGTGGAGATGTTTCCAGGTAATCTGCAAAAGCTAACCAAGCAGAATTATCGCCAGTATCAGCACCATCCATGCTGAAGTCAGGGTAGAGTTTGAGGGTGCTCGTAGCTCTCTGAGGTTGGATAAGAAGGTTAACGTGTCGATGGTGGGCGACGATAATGTAGGTCAAGACACATGCTGCGCCGCTTCTTATAGATACCGGTAAAAGTCACTGCAGTGACCCATGGTGCGCCTAGCCTAAAGCGCCTAGCGTGTTCTGCACGAAGGAGGAGAAGCAAGCGCGGCCCTGCCGCTTCGGCAGCGGTGGGGTGCGGGTGGACTAGACTGTGTTGTGTTTACTGTGCCCGCTAAAGAGCGAAGGCGAAGGCATAGATAGCGTGTTGCAACCGTGCCATTAACGCACAGACCAACCAACTTCTTCGGGTGCCGACGTTGCGCCGAGCCAGCCCTTGGCCTCCACATTCGTCGCGCGTTCGCTGCGACACTCTTCAACTGCCACTTATTACTTTGCGCGTCTCTTTTCACGGCTCCTCCCATCCTCTTTGAAGCACGCAGGTCGCGGCCGAACGCATGCGCAACGTCGCCGCAACTCACTGCCGAATATTTTAGAATGCCTACACCATCGCGATCACAGATCATCCAGTCTAAACCAATCGCTGGAGGGTTAGATCACTTTCGCGCCTTTTTCAATTCTACATATGAAGATGTCGGCATTCCCAAAACCTCCCAGGTGCTGGGACCGGTAGGAAACGAAGGTATTGTGAACATCTTCTCTTGAAGCCCTCCTCTAATGTTTACATAGAGACCCAGGGTTTTCTAGTCGCCCTCGTATCCGCCTTTCAAACCCTTCCAGCCTCTCGTCACCTGCCCTCGACCCGCGGCAGCAAGAATTTGCTCGAAGATCTGTCAAGGCTTATGACCGCTGTCAATGCCGATGACTTCGATGTCGAACGAATACTTCCTCTCCTACAAGCGACCCTTCGCAAAGAATCTGACAACGTAATTTGGAACGCAGTCTACGACGCCGTCACCGAATCGACGCCTCCACCCCGCCCTACCTCGTCCTTCCAACAAACACCCCTGTCCATCAACACGGGCAACCTCGCGAACTCGACCGAGCACCGCAAACACGTAGACGATGTGCTGAAGGAGGAGCTGGGGCATCTGTACGTTGGCATACCCGGTTTCTTCGGTGCGTTCTTCGGAGACGTGCCAGGTCTGAGACAGGCGGCACAGGCTGTGTTCAACAAGTGCAAGGAAGGAGATAGCCCACTCTTCTTGGAAGAGAGCGGCTGGCAGGGCTGGCCTGAAAGGGCAAAAGAGAAGGATGTTCTGAACTGGTTTGCCCCGCTTATAGACCAGCTGTTGGTCCTTGCAGAAGGGCATCAGCCAGAATCTAGAATTCAGCGGCGACCACTGGCACAGCCGAATCAGCCTCTGCAAGGCTCCACTGCCGATCGCAAGCTGGACATTGGCTTCGTGGACGACCCGAGCGCCGGCGCGGGCTCTAAATACCACTGGAAGCAGATTCTCGTACCGGGAGAACTTAAGAGTAACCCAGCGGCCGACGTAGCCTCCAAAGCATGGCTCGACCTCGGACGATACGCCCGAGAGGTCCTCGCCGCTCAGGACAATCGCCGCTTCGTGCCCGGCTTCACGCTGTGTGGATCCCACATGCGGCTGTGGAACTTCGACCGACTTGGAGGGATTGCCTCCTCGCAGTTTAATATTAATGAAGACGGGCTACAGTTCGTTTCCGCTGTGCTTGGGTTCCTATGGCTGAACGAGGAACAGCTTGGATTCGACCCCACCATCATCACAGCCGGGGGCATGCGGTACATCGAGATCGGACGAGACGACCGCACAGAGCGCCTCATCCTTGACAAGGTCATAAAACGCGTGACTTGTGTTGCCGGTCGAGCCACAACCTGTTGGAGAGCCTATCGTGAAGGGGATAAGTCGCGGGCACCCCTCGTCGTCAAGGACTCGTGGCAGTACCCTGAGCGCGAGGAGGAGGGTGAGTTGCTGCGTGAGGCAGCCGAGAAGGACGTGATTAATGTGGCGAGATACTATTACCATGAGACGGTTCGTGTGGGCAACCAGGACGACTCCATCCGCGGGAACGTCCGACAAGGTCTAGACGTAACGAAAGCGACAAACTACAAGACGGGGAGTACAATGCGGCCCCCAAGCACAGTCGTTCGTTCCCTCTCTAGAAAAGGCCGAAGCAGCAGCGCCGCCGGACGGAAGCGATCCTCGAGCTGCACGAACGCATCCTTACCGCCTAGCAAGCGAACCTGTTCGAGCTCTCCCGTAAAAGGAGGAAGGGCAACAGCGGATCGGGTGCACCGCCGTGTTATTGTCCGAGACTACGGGAAGCCCATATACATGGCGAGTTCTAGGGCTAGCCTTCTGGCTGCGCTAGAAGGCTGCATCGCAGGATATGAGTCGCTGCATACGCGGGCCGGCATGCTTCAATGCGATATCTCGCCGAACAACCTAATGGTGAACGAGGACGAGGGCAACCCCTCCTGGCACTCTTTCTTGATCGACCTAGATCTTGCTATCAAGGAGGATCGCGAGAAACCATCCGGGGCGCGAGGGAAGACCGGCACGCGGGCGTTCATGGCGATTGGGGTACTTCTAGACGACGAGCTACATTCCTTCATGCACGATCTAGAATCGTTTTTCTGGGTGCTTTTCTGGATATGCATTCACTACGATGGACCGTCCCAGCAGAGCATCGTTCCGCGATTTGACAAGTGGAATTACCTAGACGCGGAAGAACTAGCTGCTTCGAAGAAGGGCGTCGTGGATGATGAACGGGATTTCCTCAAGACTGCGGAAGAAAACTTCACGCCGTACTACCAGCCACTGATCCCTTGCGTAAACAGGTTACGGAGAAAGGTATTCCCTGGAGGCGGCAGGTGGAGGGACCCGAATCCGAAGCTGTACGATGAGATGAAAAAGATACTTCGGAAAGCACGAGAGGAGTTAAATAGCAATAGATAGGAGACGATCGTCTGGAGGTGTTATAATCAATTACTGCTAGTATAGCTTTGTAATACACGACATTGTACTGAGCAAATCTTCCCTGAATCTCGTTCTGCTCTCGCGCTCACAAATGTGTGTCTAAGCGAGAACACTGGTGTCCCTCTTAGAGGGTATCGAAAGCGTTCCTTCCGTACTTAGCTCGAGAAGTGCTATCCCCGCAGAAGAAGATGGACTTCCCGATATGGGCTTGTCGGACCAGCTTGCAACGCAATTATCCGCCCGATGCAGTCCTCGGGAAATTCGTCACAAGTTTACAACAAGTAAATTTGTAGAGTAAATTCAGAGTGTGCCACAGGTCAGCAGCATTGTCACCGCGCGCGAACCAGAATTCCACGCTGCAAGGAGCCCTTGAAATTCACATCGAGTATACCGCAGAAACAACAGCACCAGGCGCAAACAGAAATGATTCAGAGATTGCCTACAGGAGCGAATGGCTTTCAGTCGAAAAGGTGAGGGAGCTGCTGGAAGACAAAGCGGCTACCATTGTAGACGTGGAAGCGTTGCAGTGTCAAACCTCACATGTAATACACAAAAGGAGGAGGGAAGGGCGGGCAGACGCTCCGAGTGGTATGAGGTGGGATCCTGTGACGAGTATGTACAGAGAAAATTTCCTTCGTTCGCAGACGACTGCGTCCTTCAACAGGGGAGTAACTCAACAGTTGACAGTCTTAGTAAAGACCTCGAAGCAAATTCGTGTATGGAGAGCTCTGAAGCTTTTCCATTCCAGACCTGGGTCTCTTCTAGTATAGCCCATCAAGCTCCCGATCGCTGCAGGCTTCCGCTTTAGTATTTACACGTCTGCGACGCTGACATACTAATACAAGAGAGAAAAGCCTAGTTGGGCCGCTGTGAGCGATGGTCCGGACTCTGACGGCAAGTCCCAGTGTCCGCTGGAGACCATGATGAGGGTCATGTGGATGTGCATCCGGTCTCATTCTAGTTCTCACCCCTTACAATGTGGGCACCTGCAGCCATCACGATTGCTTCCAAGTCCTATACCAGTGGTCGGCAAGGCCGAATACCGCAAGACTATGTGGATCTCCCAACAGCTATGCATGCAGCTGTTCGGAGTTACTCTCCCATCGTGTCACTCACTCTGCCCGGGCTCCACTACCGGGAGTCGGTGTACGATGCAACTATCCACAAGTTCTATTTTAGACGGCACATGGAGCAGGTACAAAAGATGTGAGCCCCCCCATATTCAGTACCGCACCAATTCTTGTCAACATGACACTCTTTGTACTTATCTGCCTTGCAATCTGTTTCTCAGTCGGTCCTATACTAAGTAGTACGCTCGCTTACCTCGACATCAGAAATTATTTCAGGGCGAAATCTCAGGTTTCTGACTACGATTACCATTGGGAGAAGATTACGGGAATCCTAGTTGGTACTGGTTTAATAGGCCTAAGTATTACGGGCCTCGTTGCAATCGCGACTGCACCCCATTCAACAGAGATATACTCCTGGCTTGACGCAGTCATTATGTGTAATCTCCAACTTCTCACTAGCAACAATGTGAGATAGTCTTCCTGCCTTGATTGCTCGTCCCCTACTAATCGAAACCTCAGCTCGCCCGATTGCTGCAGATCTTTATTTCTCCTCCCTGGGTTATATGGGTGGTACATCTGGTGGCAGTCTTGACTATACTGGACATTGTCTCCGCAGTTATGTAGGTGGACTATATCGGTATTCGAAGTTGTCTAATCGCAAGTAGAGGCAAAACGGTATCTTCTGCTTACGAGTCGGCACTACTTGCTCGTTTCGCTGCGGCATCGCTTTTATCTTCGGCACTCTCACGCAAGCAACTAGAGATCCACAAGAACTCAGGATCTGAGCGGAGAGACGAAGATTATGTGCGCTTGTTGCATACGATCGGCTTTGCGAACACAGCTGCAGCATCTATCCAACTATGTGGCGCGATTATTGTCTCGAGTCTTTCACTTGTGACTTGCCGGCAGAAGCACCTCTACGCAACTACGGCAAGGCATATTCACGGTAAGTCTGCGTCTTCCTTCGTTACAGAATCTAATTTGTACTAGGCCTGCACTGCTACACAGTTGCTCTGTCACCTTCCTTTCTATATTAATCGGATCTGGCGTCGACTCATCATCCCAATGGGTGATCAAATAAGAAGACTGCGCTATTCTTTCTCCCATAGACTGACAAACAGAACTTTTTGAATAGCATAATAGCAGACATGGAGGAACGGGGCACATTAAGCACAGCGAAGCCCTTCTGCTGAGTGCATAGAGCCAGGGCACTCTGATATGTTCAATACTAGGAATCGGAGTGTAGCTATAGGAGGATTTGGTTGATAAACTATCCTGTATTTAAATTTAAAGCCTTACGCATCCTCTGGCGTACAACCTACCTGTACTGATACAAGAAGACTGAAAGTTCGCAGCAGGCAACACTAATAGTGTCACGATCAAGCCCTATGCCACTTGGCCATGCCCTACCAAAAAGGTATAGTGTTCCGAATAGGAATACTGGGTGTAGAATAGCATACGTACTCGTCACAAATAGTTCATAAGTGAAATGTTGTACTATAGGGCTTATTAAGTTTTTTCTGTATGCGATAGTAGGCTTAGGCTCTAAATTGATAGATCCTGTTGAAACAAAATGTGACCACACTTTGCCTCTATGTTGATTGGTATATACCTTCTCAACAGATCCCGAGATTATCTAGACCTAATAATTAATGGTATTCGTGGGTAAGAGGGACTGCATCATCTGTCTAGAGACAAGAGCCGATAAGCTTCTAAGGCATCTTACCTCAGGTAAGCTAACTAACTAACTGCAGAGCAGTACGTACTAGTCAAGAACCGTTACATAACATGTATAGTGCCAAAATTAGTATATCTCCTCCATTCCTATGCCAGAGACGTGGGACACTACAGTAACTAGCATTATAGCGAAATGTATTCCCTTTTTTTGTTTAATTCTACATGGAAAAACTCGTGGCGATGTTCAACCATCGCTACTGCCCCTAACCCCTCTCTCTCAGCACGACCTCCACCCTTCGTGCCAGGAGTACCCACCATGTCCTAGGCGCAAGAAAATTGACAGTGCAAAGGAGACGCCTAGGCATATTCGTTAGAGTGCCCGCGATCTTCGCTAGCGGGCACGAGCTTCAGTATACGCGGCAAGGGCTTATAGGGCTAGACGACAAGCGCATACCGCTGCGTTCTGCATCTGACCGCTGGGGCTCGTCGTCATTAGAGTGATCGTCCGCGTCCCTATCCTCCTGAAAGCACTGCACCCACAAATCAAGCCTTTTTGGGGGTCCGGGGTGGATAGGGTTGGCGCGATGAAACTCAAGGAGCTTGAATGGGCTATTCTTGAAGTTCGATGCAGGGTACCACTTCCGATCGACCTCATATCCGAGCCATTCAACACGGTATTGTAGCTTGTTATGATAGACACGGGCTTCGAGGATCTGCTCTACCTCGTATTCGTCGTCTTCGAGTGCACTGTAGCGATCACGCTTCCGCCTTTGCTTGCTTGAGCGATGGGCTGACTTCAGTCGCTTGTTGCTTCCAAGACGGCGGCCGCTGCTGCCATCGCTACTCTCATCGCTATAGCATCTCTTGGTATCGTAGTCACTATACTGCGCTGCTGGAGGAATTTTTGGGCGGGTTGGGCAGTTAGCGAGTGGTCGGCTGCCGGAGGAAGGCTTTCGTTGGCCCGCTAAGTGTGCGGCGTGCCCCGGGCGCGACTTTGACCTCGCATTAGACTTTCGGCTGCACCACTTGGCTGGCAGAGAGCGTTCCCACTTGCGCTTCAGCTTTCTGCGATTTGTACTGTGGTCGTTGTGGTCGTTGTGGTCGTGGTCGTTGCCGTCGGATCTGTTGCCATCGCTGTCGCTGCTCGTGATTAAGAGTGGCGCGTATTTGTCTTACTAGTATTAGACAGAAGAAACTCACTTAAAACAGAGTTCACTCACCTTGCTCCTCTGCCATCTTGTGCACTGATCGTTGGGACTGATGTGTCATAGCTTCTGGAAGAGTATTGCCGCTGGCCCCTTGCGTTAGCTGTCCAATGTCCATCATTGATGATCTAGTTGACGGTGTTGGTGGTGTTGACGTGATGTTACGATTCGGGAGTCTACTAGCTTGAGATTCTGGTACCTCAAGCAGTTCCAAGCTAATAGCATTGTTGGTGCCGTCGGTGCTGCGATAGTTACAGGTTGCGATACCCGGGACGTGAGTGCAATCGTGTGCCTGCGTGACTAAATTGTCTTTGGCGGCAGTAGCATCTAGTTTGGGTTCACTGCCCATAGTGACAACCACATCCTCTAGGCAATGTTAGATATGGTACATTTGAGCTACTATTTAGATAACGCAAGGAGCTTACCTTGACTGCTATCTCCAAAAGAGGATAGATCTGAGCTGCCCTCACGTAGGACCTCTTTAGAAAAACAGCTTGAGACGAAATGCTCAACTTCCACGCCTTGGTCGTCAGGGGGAAGAAGACCGCCTGCGCAGTCAGTATCGCGACGACAACTGCTATAGTCTTCGATTTTGCAGATATGTTTGTCGGCTGCGTTTAGTCAATATAAACACAACATTCCTTCATAAGTTTTAGGAATACCTACCTGTTTCTACGTCAACATCTCCGGCTCGGTGCAACGTGAGAGCAGGCCCGGTACTCAGATTCTTGTCGTGAACAAGGTATTCGTGTTGGTTAGACAGCGTCGTTTTCAACGGATTACGTCGCGATTTTGGCTTTGGCTCCGGAGGTCCGGTGTAAGGAATGAATTGAAGGTCGCTCTGCGTCAGAAAAGAATTCAAAGACATTGTCGTTCCCGCTGTTGCCGCTGTTGCATGCTTCAGGGAGATCTGGTGGTGCAGAGAATGCGGAAGAGCCGTGGTTTAAGTATGTGAAGGTTCGACGCTTAGATTAATTAATCTTAGAAAGCTGGCTTTAATATCCTTGCATGTTCCAGCAGGCAGCATTCGACACGGCACGGCGTTCGAAACACAGACTCCAGGGGTACACCAGGGTGAAGTCCAATCAGCAATCGCATAGCTGCGCAGTGTTGGTGGCCATACGGCCTTCGCTTGAAGCCCCTCTTTCTTCGGACAAAAAAGTATGTGACTATCCAGTTAATGCTCGTTATGGAACGAGGAACTGCGATGCTAGCTCCCTAAGGGCTAGGTTGCGCCGCCGCTATGCAACTCCCCCTTTTCGGTCAGAGCCCGCCTCTCAACAATACGAGCACAGCGATGCCCGTTCCGGTTGATCCACGTCCTAAAAATGAGAGGAGAGATCCGAATACGGATGTTTGACTCTTCAGCGACCCTAGAACCCAAACTTAGGCTCAAATGCTCGTCTAGGCTTCGGAGCTTCGCTCTAGTCCTTCGCTCCCCCAATCTGTAACATCGAGATGCAACACTAGAATCATACAGACCGTCATTTGGACCTAAGCTCCACTAATCCGATGTCCGGTGCAGCATGAGCAAGTACATGCTGCGACTGCCACCTGTCTAGCTGGGCAGCGGGTGGCGACCTAGCTGTGCCTCCCTAGCATGAGTACGGTGACATTCGGCTTTTACCGGCACTTGCACGGCTCGAGGCCAATCGTTTCCCTGGGGCTATGTGGTCTCGTAATCTTACTATGCCTCCAGATGCAATTGCACGGGCATAACCCCTCCTAAGATCGGGGCATCCAAAGCAATGCTGTTGCCGTCCTAAGCGGTTGATGACGTGGCAGGTTAATGAGCTACCGAATTTGCGGGCTCTGAAAGGGGAGGTGTCTTCAAGAAAGTGCCGGTGGCTGTCCGCGAGAGTTTGCAGGGGCATTTCGAGATCTAGGGCGCCAGATATTCACTGCTTAGCTATGCTAAGAGCGGAGGAAATGGAGCAGCTGAAGTGGCAGGAGACGATAGAGAACCGCGCTGATTCTGGAGGAAAAGATGCGTAGACGGGGTCTGTCAACAGACACGGCGTAGTGCCCTCACAGTCGGTGGATTAAGGGGGGCGAAATTGGACGCAGAACTGGGCGGTGTAGCGGGTGCATGCAGGAAAATGCCTCGCGGTAGATTAGAGCTACCAATGAGGCCGGAGGAGGGAATCGGGGGGAAAAGAGACGATGGAGAGGGACAATAGACCGGCAAGGGCAGCGTGGTTATAGGCGATGCGTCAGCGCACGGGCCAGATAAAAGCGGCGAGACGCTAAGCGAGCATCCATTTCCTGCTTCGGAAGCGTCCATTTCCTAATGTAGTTCCACCTTCACACATATACCTAGTTATATAGCTAGAGTTGCTAGTCCTACTAATAATAATAAAGATAATAATAAGAGCTTAGGTAACAACAACATGCTACTTCTTAAGCATAGTCTAGGCGCAGGTAGCGCGCATAATAGTAGTGCTAGAAGTAGTAGTAATAATATAAGTAGTAATAATAAGGTTTATACTAGTAGTAAAAATTTTTTTAATAATAAGTAAAAGTAGATTGTTTTTATACTTATAGTTTTATTTATTTAAATACTTAATTTACGCCTTAAGTGCGCAATAATAATATTTAGTATATTCTTTTAGCGCGTTTAGAACGTAATAATCTTTAATTATACTTATATTTCTTAATTAGTTTTTTTATATTCTTAAACTGTAATGCTAGAGTCTAAGTATTCTATAATTTATTATAGCTTTTCTATTATAGCTAATACTCTAGCTAGCTATTCTTAACTTGTTTCTCTAATATCTTTTTAACTTTTTAGATCTTTTTACTTTTAAAGCTAATTTCTAGTACCTAAGTATTATCTTTTTAACTACTACGTAATTCCTATTATTTTAGTAAAAAAATGTAAAAAATATTATAAATATAATAGTAAGGTAGTAGTTATAGTTAGTAAGCCTGCGTTTCTACTACTTTTTATACTTAAAATAGTTTTATAAACTTACTAAAAAGCTTCTTATTAAGTTAATAAGCTAAGTCAATATTTTTTATACTAAGGTAAACTAAGTCTTCTTAGCAAAAGATTTTTAGTTTATATTTTTTATTATAGTATTAGCGTTAATATTTTTATGCTGCTAAAAAGTATTTTTTTACTATTATATATGCGCTGTGCATGCGCTTTACTTTATTTATAGCATCTAGTACTTTCTTTTTTAGCCTACTATTCTTAAAAGGTAACGTAAGTAATAGATGCTTGCTATATACTACGTAAAAAGGTGTTGTTTTTATTAATTTATAAATAAAGTTGTTATATGCAAATTATATAATTAGTAAAAGTAATACTTAATTATTTTATTTCTCTAAAGCAAATATCCTTAAGTATTACTTTATTATCTAGTTTTAGTGTTTAGTTTGCTTATTTATTTATAAGTAAAAGGCTATGCTTAGCCTACGCTTTACTTATAATTAGTAGTATATTTCTATTTAAAACGCTAAAGTAAAAATTAAACTATAATTAGATATAATGCCCTTTTAAATTTTATATTTTAAAATAATATATTTAAATAAAATTCTACAAACTATTTTGCATCCTATGTTTTTAATATAAGTATATAAATTGCTATCTTTAAAAAGTAGTTAATAATTACAAAAATTGTATTAAATATATAACCTAAACTATTATTTTTTACTAGTAGTAGCTTTATTATAAGATTAAGGCTTACTTCTTTAAATATCTTATTAAAAACTGGTAATAGTAAAAACTAACTATATTTACTATATTTTAGAGCTTTACTTTTTTAGCATACTATATAAGTCTTTACGTAATTCTAAATATTATAGCCTAGCTCTAGCTAGTAATATAGCTTACTAATAAGCTTATAAGTTTTATGTGTGCTAAAATAACCTGCTATACGCGTATTATAATTCTATAATAGAATCTCCTACCTAATAGCTAATTCTAGTAGAATATAAATTTTACTTTTATATTTTAAGACTTCTTTGTTGTTAATGTGCTACACTTATATGCTACTGCTATTTTAAGTGCATGCTGCTTGTATAGAGTCTACAACTTATTACAAAGCAAAAGTATATTTTTATTATAACTAGCGTAGTTTATTTATTAAAGCTTCTAACTCTACTAGTGCAAGTTTGCTACTAACTAATACTCTAGCTAGAGAGCGTAGTACGTATAGTATACACTTTATAGCACTATTAGTTTAAATACTCTCTATTCTATAAATATTAGCTATATGCGTTTTACATGCGCCTTCCTAGCTATACTAAGTTATAGAACTTTTTATTTTACTATACTTTACCTTTGCTAAAAGTTTGTTCTGCAGTGTAAGTAATAATTAAGTTAACAATAAGTTTTTTTATTTATAATTTACTTTTCTTAATAGTCTATCTGTAAGGTTTATACGCCCTAGGCAGTATTTAACTTTAAAATTAAAAGCCTTTATGTCACGGATGGTTGCGTGTTGACTGGGTCCGCCAAACTCGCTTATCGTTAGCTTGCCCACCGGCAATTGTGCTTATAAGGGGC
>WBOK01000696.1:0-16383 GCA_009289805.1 Alternaria gansuensis
ATTACGCTATCCTCTTTAGCATTACTAATTAAGGTCAGCTACTTAGCTAATTAAAGAAATACAACACAAAAAAAATAAACTAGAATCATTTTAAGACTACTCTATAAAAGGAAATACTGCAAGTAAAGCTAGAGGATTAATTACTAGCTATACTACAAGTGTCTAACAATATCTTAAGGCAACTTTTTATAGAACTTAATAATCTTTTAAAAGAAAGCCTAGATAAAATAGCAGAGGACTTTACAACAGCTATTTAAAATACGCTTAGAAAATTTACTTTGCTTGTAAACTAAAAGCTAAAACTAAAGCCTTAGTAGTTTAGTAAGTTAGATATTTTTAAGGCTAGCTTACATAGAACCTATTAAGTCTACAAACAAATAGCAAGAAGAGAAGATAATACTTTACACTTATAGAAAAGAGACTACTTGCTTGCTAAGAACAATTACCTTAGAGCTATTAGGAAGGCTAAACTTAACTATTAGAAACAGTTCCTCTAAAACAAATTACCTAAAGAGATATTTAAAGCTATAGCCTATACAAAAAACAACCTCTTAACAAGAATTCTAGCTATTAGAAGCAGGGAATCTTTTAAGGAGAAATGCCTAATCTTTAGAGAGAAACTATTTCTACTACCTTCTACTACACTAGCGCTAAGGCTCAACAACTACTAAAGAAACAACAAATAGAAGTAGCTAATTTTAACTAGAGAGGAACTCTACACTACCTGCAAAAAGATTAAAGCTACCTTACTAGGACCTAATAGAATTCGCTAAGAAGTTATCTTAAAGGCGTATAAATACTAACTAATTACCTTTTATAAAGTCTATTTAACGCTTTTTAACTTAGGATACTAACTAAGGTGTTAAAGAAAAGCTAAAGGAGTTATCTTAAGGAAACTAAACAAACCTAACTACTTAATCTCTAAGGCATATAGAGTTATCTCTCTTCTATACTGTCTAGGGAAGGCACTAAAGAGACTCTACGCAAAGAGACTAGGTGTACTAGCTAAAATAATAGACTTTCTCCACCCTTTATAAATAGAAAGTAGACTTAAAAAATTAGCTATTAACGCTGTACTACTTTTCTACAACAATATTCAACAACAAAGGCAAAAGAAAAGAGTTACCTTAACAGCTTTTCTAAATATTAGAGGCGCTTTTAACTATTTATCTAGAAACAAGCTGCTAGAGAACATGTGCAACCAACAACTACCAACCTGCCTTATATTATAGACTAAGTTATTCCTTACTTAAAGGCTACTAAAGCTATCCTTTAATAGGCAAACAGAGAAACTGCAGGAAGTTAATACTAGTACGCCACAAGGAAGCCCAGCATCGCCTATCCTATTCCTTATTTATACGAAACCGCTATTCCAATCAATTACAGCAAACGACAATATATACTCCTTATCCTATATAGACGACCTGCAGATCTCTATATTAACAACATCTATTAGGAGAAACATTAAACTACTAGAAAGAGAACTAGCAAATCTCTTTAGCCAAGCAAAGGAGCTAGCTATTAAGTTTAA
Source organism: Alternaria gansuensis (assembly GCA_009289805.1). NCBI lineage: Eukaryota > Fungi > Ascomycota > Dothideomycetes > Pleosporales > Pleosporaceae > Alternaria > Alternaria gansuensis. The sequence goes on from WBOK01000696.1 coordinate 1,532, forward strand.
CAGCTTAAAAACGGAATTTGCAAATTAGACAAAATCTAGAAAGGACACTAGTAGATCTCTTACACTACCTACAAAGGAGACTTTCTAACTAAAAAGATTAGTTAGATAGCTAGGCATATTCTTTAACAATATGTTAAAGTTTAAGGATTACTGCTACATAAAGATATAATAAGCAACTTAAGCCTTCTCCTGCTTAAGTAGGCTAGCTAATATTAATAAGGGCCTTTTACTAAGAGTAATAAGGCAATTATTTCTAGCTTGTATTACAAGTGTAGCAGACTACAGATGTTAACTATATTAGAAAAAACAACAACACGTCCTTAACAGCAGGCAGAAACTTTAAAACTAGGCCTATAGAAAGATCTTAAGGACTTTTAAATTATCTTCTGTAATACTACGTAAACTAGAAGCTGCTCTTTACCTACCTAGAGTTAGGCTTAACAACTTTATTAGATAATACGCGACTAGATCTACATTACTAGATCTAAACTACCCTATAAAGAATGCTATAACTAGCAATAGAGGCGACTAACTTAACTAAATAACTTAGTCTATCCTCTTAGCTATTTCTAATACAGAGAAACTGCAACAGTATGCCTATACGCTATAGAACGCTAGAACTCTATACAAAGTTTAAATATTAAACAAGCTAAAAGACCTAAAAGTAAAATTCTATAAGAAGCTATTAGTTAATAACAGCCTCCTTTTAATATACTTAGACGCCTTAGCAGCAAAGGAGGGCAAAGGAATTAGCGTAGGCGTTACTTTCTATAAAGGAGCTACGCTTATAAAAGAACTACAAGACAATATAGGAAATAACTAGCTAGTTTACAATAGTAAACTAGAAGGTATTAACTTAGGGCTAGAGAAAGCAGTTAGCCTTATAAACAACTACCAGAGCGTTACAATATATGCAGACAACTAAGCAGCTTTATTTTAATTAAAAAGCACTTGAAATGACCCTAGCTAAAAGTAGCAAAATAAATGCATTAAAGCAGCAACTTAACTTAAAGAAAAAGGCATCTCCCCTACGCTATAATAGGTTCTAGGCTACTAAAATATACTAGAAAATAAAAAAGCAGACTCCCTTGCAAAAGAGGCTACAAAAATAACCCCCTTAACAGATAAAATAAGCTTAGCAGTTATTAGTACGCAAATTAAACAACTAGCTAGCGCTAATTAGTTAAGCCTATTTAGAAAATACAAAAGAAAAGCAATTAGCAAAAATCTAAATACCTACTTAGCAACATTTAAGTAAAAAGCAAGAAAGCAGATACCTACTCCTACAACTAAAAGAGATATATATAGCGCCTTCTTTCAACTTAAACTAGAGCACTACTACTTAAAAAGCTATCTTTTCAAGAGAAATTTAGTAGACTCTAAAGTTTGCCTATACAACTATGGAGCTACACAGGACACAGCCTACATACTCCTTAAATACCAACTATATAAGAATAACAGGGCAATACTCTAAGACTTCTGCACAAAGCCAATCTCTCTGCAATATCTACTCTAAACAGACCTAGGTATTAAAGCTACTTTAGCCTTTATTTAGGAAACTAAAGTCGGTACACAGGCTTAGTACAAAGGAACTACTAAAAACTAGATGCAATTGCCTGTTTAGGCGACCGAGCTCTATATACACTAATAGGCTAAGAGCCTCACCTGTATTAAGATGACCCCCTCTATGTATATAACTTAGAAGACAAACCTACGTAGATACCGGCAGGCCTCGGCCTGCACGTCTTATATAGCCTTAGGCTGAGAAAGGACGTTAAACTGCAATAATAAAAAAAAATGCAAAATACCTTCTTAAAAATTAGGCAATATAGTAGGATATTACAACTTTTAAGGTAGCCTAGCTTATTACGCCTTATTTAAAAGTTGTTATCTATAGGCTGCCTATAAATTACAACCTTAAGATTATTAAAGAAGAGATTAAAACTTTTAATAAAGGTCGTAAAGTAATAAGTAATCTTTTTTAGCTTACATCTAAAGATGAAAAAAAAATTAATAATTTAGCTTAGCCGGCGTAGCCTTTGCTATAGAAGGCGAGGCCTAGAAGGCTATTAGAGGAAAACCCTATATTCTAGGGGAAAGCTTTAGAGCATAAAAACTATAAGTAGTTAATATTTTAAGGCAATTCACGAATTACTAGGGATTTAGCTATCTAGAGAATAAATATTCAAAAATAGCTTACTAAATTTACAGTAAGCCTTACTACACTAACTAACATAAGTGCAAATCCTGCTCTAGTAAAAGGAAAGCTTATATTTATACTATATTTAAGTGTGCTAACTGCAACAAACTTTACGCGGCTAATAGCCTTAAATGCAATATTCTATACGCTAGGATAACTAGAACCAATTAAACTAATTAGTATAAATAAAGTCTTATATATAAAAGTTAATCGAATAGCCCTACTACAGAAAGCGCACTTAACTTAGCTATTATAATAAACGCTAAGATTATTGTAATATAAGAGCTGGAGTTAGTAAGAGGGCTATACAAGGATACTAGGTTAATTACCTACCTAGACTTTACTTAAATCTTACTAACTTATAAAGAACTGTAACTAAGAACTTTATTCTATATTTGAAAGGATATAGAAGTAGAAGTAATCCTTTTATTAGCGACAACAACAACTTTTAAGCAATTATATTACTTTTGAACTTGAAGAAAATCTATATTTATAATATTTACAACAAAAAAAGCCTGAAATAAGGCTTAAATATAACAAAAATCTAAAGACGCCTTTTCGAAGAGTTTATAAAATCTTGTTTAATTATTTTAGGAGATTTTAACTGCTACTACCCTAGATAGAGTATACAAGAGTGTAACCTAAATTAACAAGTAGAAGATTTAGTAAAGTAGATAGACAATTAGAACCTTAATCTACTAAATACTATAGAAGTTAGACGTTCTTTAAAGGCTACATGTAAAAAGAAAGCCTACTTAACCTTACTTTCTTAACAAATAATATAGTGTCTACTATAATAGACTAGCAAGCTATCCTAGATACTAGATTAGATTATTATACTATACTCTTTAGCATTACTAATTAAGGTTAGCTACCTAGCCAACTAAAGAAATACAACATCAAAAACAAACTAGAACTTTTCTAAGACTAATCTACAAGAGGAAATACTACAAGTAAAGTTAGAGAATTAAGTACTAGCTATACTATAAGCGTTTAATAACCTCTTAAGGCAACTTCTGATAAGACTTAATAATTCTTTACAAGAAAGCTTAGACAAAATAGCAGAGGATCTTATAACAGCTATTTAAAAATTGCTTATAAAATTTACTTTACTTACAAACTAAAAGCTAAACCTAAAGCCTTAGTAGTTTAATAATTTAGATATTCTTAAGGCTAGCCTACATAGAGCCTATTAAGACAAGAAACAAATAGTAAAGAGAGAAGACAATACTCTATACTTATAAAAAAGAAACTACTTGCTTACTAAGAGTAATTACCTTAAAGCTATTAGAATGGCTAAACTTAACTATTAAGAATAGTTCCTTTGAAACAAATTACCTAAAGAGATATTTAAAGCTATAGCCTATATAAAAATTAACTTCTTAACAAGAATCCTAGCTATTAGAAGCAAGAACTTTGTTAAGAAAAAATGCTAAACCTTTAAAAAAGAACTATTTATACTACTTCCTGCTATACTAGCACTAAGGCTTAATAACTACTAAAGAAATAATAATTAGGAGTAGCTAACGTTAACAAAAGAAGAGCTCTATACTGCTTATAAAAAGATAAAAGCCACCTTACTAAGACCTAATAGAATTAGCTAAGAAGTTATTTTAATAGCGTATAAATACTAACTAAACACCTTCTATAAAGTCTATTTAATGCTCTTTAACTTAGAATACTAACTAAGGTGCTAGTGAAAGGCTAGAGGAGTTATCTTAAGGAAACTAAACAAGCCTAATTACTTAATTCTAAAGGAATATAAAGTTAATTCTTTTCCGTGCTACCTAGGGAAGGCACTAGAGAGGCTCTACGCAAAGAGACTAGGTGTACTAGCTGAAATAACAAACCTACTCTACTTTTTATAAATAAAAAGCAGGCTTAAAAAATTAGCTATTAACGCTGCACAACCTTTCTACAATAATATTTAATAACAGAGGTAAAAGAAAAGAGTTACTTCAAAAGCTTTTCTAGATATGAAAGGCACTTTTAACTATTTATTTAGAAATAAGCTGCTTAAGAATATGTACAACTAATAACTACTAACTTACCTTATATTATAAACTAAGTTATATTTTACTAAAGGGCTACTAGAGCTATTCTTTAGTATGCAAACAGAGAAACTATAGGAAGTTAATACTAGTACGTTACAAGAAAGCCTAGCATCGCCTGTTTTATTTTTTATTTATATAAAACTGCTATTCTAATTAATTATAGCAAACAATAATATATACTTCTTATTTTATATAGACGACCTGCAGATTTCTATATATACAACATCTATTAGAGAAAACATTAAATTACTAGAAAGAGAACTAGCAAATCTCTTTAGCTAAGTAAAAGAACTAGCTATTAAGTTTAATAGCTTAAAAACTAAATTAGCTAATTAGACAAGATTAAAAAAGATTACTAGCAGATTTCTTACGCTATCTACAACAGAGACCTTCTAATTAAAAGACTAGTTAGATAGCTTAGTATATTATATAATAATATTCTAAAGTTTAAAGATTACTGCTACATAAGAATATAATAAGCAACTTAAGCCTTTTCCCGCCTAAGCAGGCTAGCTAATATTAATAAGGGCCTTTTACCTAGAGTAATAAAGCAATTATACTTAGCTTATATTACAACTGTAGCAGATTACAGATACTAACTTTTTTAGGAAAAATAACAGTACGTTTTTAAAAGTAGGCAGAAACTTGAAAACTAGGCCTGCAAAAAGATTCTAGAGAATTTTAAATTATCTTCTATAATACTAAATAAACTAGAAGCTGCTCTTTACCTACCTAGAGTTAGGCTTAACAACTCTATTAGATAATACGCGTTTAGATCTACTTTACTACATCTAAACTACTCTATAAAGAATGCTATAACTAGTAATAGAGGCGACTAACTTAACTAAATAACTTAGTTTATCCCCTTAGCTATCTCTAATACAGAGAAACTGCAACAGTATGCCTATACGCTATAAAACGCTAGAACTTTATATAAAGTTTAAATATTAAATAAGCTAAAAGACTTAGAAGTAGAATTCTACTAGAAGCTATTAGTTAATAACAGCCTTTTTTTAATATACTTAGACGCCTTAGCAACAAAAAAAGGAAAAAGAATTAGTAGAAGCGTTGCTTTTAATAAAGAAGCTATGCTTATAAAAGAAGTACAAAACAATATAGGAAACAACTAGCTAGTTTATAACAGTATACTTAAAGTTATTACCTTAGGGCTAGAGAAAGCAGTTAGCCTTGTAAACAACTACTAGAGCGTTTTAATATACGCAGACAACTAAGCAGCTCTATTTTAATCAAAGAGTACCTTTAATAACCTTAGCTAAGAGTAGCAAATTAGGTGTGTTAAGGCAGCAATTTAACTTATAAAAACGCATCTCCGCTACGCTATAATAGGTTCTAGGCTACTAAGATATACTAAAAAACAAAAAAGTAGACTCCCTAGCAAAAGTGGCTACAAAAATAGCTCTTTTAATAGATAAAATAAGCCTAGCAGTTGTTAGTATACAAATTAAGCAATTAGCTAGCGCTAATTAAGTAAGTCTATTTAAAAAGTATAAAAGAAAAGTAATTAGCAAAAATTTAAATACTTACTTAGCAACATTTAAGTAGAAAGTAAGAAAGCGGACCTACTCCTATAACAAGAAGAGATATATCTAGCTCCTTCTTTTAATTTAAACTAGTTTACTGCTACTTGAGAAGCTATCTATTTAAGAGAAATTTAGTAGACTCTAAAGTTTGCCTATGCAACTATAAAGCTACACAGGACACAGCCTACATACTCTTTAGATACTAACTATATAAGGATAATAAGGCAATACTTTAAGACTCCTGCATAGAGCCAATCTCTCTGCAATATCTACTCTAAACAGACCTAGGTGTTAAGGCTACTTTAGCCTTTATTTAAGAAACTAAAGTTAGTACACAGGCTTAGTACAAAGAAACTACTAAGAACTGGATGCAATTGCCTGTTTAGGCAACTAAGCTCTATATATAGCCTCCCCCTCCTTCTCCTCCTCCTCTACTAATAGGCTGAGAGCCTCACCTGTATTTAGATAACCCCCTCTATGTATGTAACTTAGAAGACAAACCTACGTAGATACCTGCAGACCTCGGCCTACACGTCTTATATAGCCTTAGGCTGAGAAAGGACGTTAGACTGCAATAAAAAAAAAAGTAGACGGTAGCTGCTTTTTACTTTTTTTAGAAACCCCATTTTGACTACAACAACAACCACCACCTTTAACATCTTAAAAATAAAGTATATCGTAGTTAAATAAGCTAGCTTACTTAGTTAATTACAACTAATAACTCTTAAAGCAGCAACCTTTTACAGTTTGATAATAGCAAGATACATATAGAGGGCAGCAACTACTAGCATTATGGGCTAGGAACTAGCAACAGGAAGCTACAACTAATGCAGCACTACAGAAGCTATATAATTTAGTAAAATCTAATATCTAAGCGTCTTTAGCTAGCAGGAGTAAATAACAACAATAATAGCAAGTAAGAACTAGTGCTTTCTTTAAAGGAAGGTCTCTTTAGACTATAAATTAAGGACAAAACTAGAGGCGACACAAACTAGTTAACTCCTTTAGCTACATTAAAATTACTTACCTAGCAGCACACTACTATAATTAAGTCCCTGCCTGTCTTCTACAGATTGGCCTATAACTACTAGCTCTCTTAATATTAAAACAGTAATCCGTTTTTTACGTGCGGATAGTTTCTTATCTAGGCCGCAAGTACAAAGAATCTAGCATAGTAACCCTTAGCAATACAAATAATATTATACTATAACGTACTAAGCTTAGCAATTCTAGACTATTAGCAGCACTACAAAAGCTTAAACAAGACCTAATACACTAGTAGAATAAAGATGAGCAAGAACTATTAATAATAATGAATTTTTAGTACTTTGCTACAAACGACACAGCATTTCCTAATATTTTTAATACTATTACTAGTTTTAACTTTAACTCTGGCGTTGCGTAAAACTAGCTTAAAAAACACAATATCTTATATAGTAGCTAGTGGAGACTTACTGTCGCGGGTTTTTTCACTAAGAGGAGTGGCGCTAGTTAGCCTAGCTAAGTCGCTACGAGTATACAGTATTAGCTTTTAAGCCTAAAGATTACATTAACTTAACGCTAGCGTATCTTCTAAGAAATAAAAAAGCTTTACAAGCTCTAGCTTCTACTATTACCTATAGGCAATACAAAAGGCATACGGAATGTATTACCAAGGGCTTAATACTAAAATGGTGCTATTATCTTACATCTCCTAATATTAGACCATTGGCAACTCACAAACAACAATAGTATTAGCGCTAACTTCTTAACTCCTATAGAGTTTTATCAAGGTGGTAAAAGAAAACACGTATTAACAACGTAGTGCTAATGCGTAGCATGGTATATAGAATAGCCGCCGTTGCTAGAACATTTTATATAGACAACACGAATAATAGCATAGTACATATTCAAGATCTTGTAGCTTGCTTTGTTAATAATTAGTATATTAACAAATCTTCTCTAGACGGCACTAACGTAAGCAATAGAATTGCTACAATATTTACTACAATGTTTGCTTTATAAGCCTGGAGTTACTAAGATATTAAGAAAGCTCTTTAAGATAGGATTTAGAACATGTTGGAGTATTGACATACGGATCACTGTGTTGATTAGGTGATCCTGGTAAGCTGTTCACGTGACGGCCCTGCTAGCGTCTATATAAACGGGCTAGATCGTCTTATGTCTCTTCAGTAGTTATTAGACACTTTATTGTAGCACTTAGTTGATTAATACACTTACTTTCTACTTAGGTTATTAAGCAATTAATCTTTTTTTGCTCCTACAGTTATAAGCCCGGCCGCTTAATTATAGTATTAATTCCTACTGCGCAATTAGCAAGCTAGAAGGTTAACTATTTAATTATTACTTTACTCTCCTCTATTTTTTCTTACAGTACAGCCATCAGATCGCTGCGGCTGCTGTACTTCTTACCTACTTAATTATATAATTAACCTCCTACTAATTTATCCTACGACTTAAAGGCTACTGTTAATATTAACACAGCTACTAATTAACTAATCCTGCTCTTACTTAAATAATAATCTACGTTGTAATCCTACTGAATATTTTACTAAGATAGACCTCTTTAATACACTGCTTGTTGCCTTGAAGGTAATTATTAAAGCTTAATTAGACTAGCTAACCTAGTTTGCTTTATTAAGATTGCACTGCTTAGAGAAAGGCATCTAGGATTAGGTTAACCCTAATCTCATAGACATGCGCTGAAAAGATTACCAAAAGCCTTAGTATCTTAAGTTGCTTAAAGATATTAAGGAGCTTGTTGCTCTACTACCTAACGCAAGCGCCTATATACAAGAAAACTATAAAACTGCTTGACACAAATACAAGGCTTATATAATTAATACTAGGTATTAAAAGAATAATTATAATAAGCTAGTTAATAAGTACAAAGTACACACTACTTAATAAATAAGAAAGATTACTAAGATCACTAATGTTAAGAACTAAATTAGTGAGACTGTATATCTAGACCTAATATTAATCGCCTTAACAAATATAATTACTTTAAACCTTACTAGTCTTTAAGTTTTAGTAAAGATTTTAAAGAAGGATCTTGATCCTACAGATTAAAATACTTAGTATTTAATTAGGGAGTAATATAGATCCTACCTAGACAAGGCTTGCTAAAGACGAATAGGCACTAAGCGTTAGTTTACTAAGTGGCAGCTTCTATATTAACAAGTGATAATTTACTTGCTCTTTAAAGTTGTTAGGCTATTGTGCCGGTGCACAGGGTGATACCCTACTGCACACTAAGTCAGTGCTCCACCACGTGATTTCAAGGTATATAGCCTCTTCTGTATCTCACGGAAAGGGGACACTGACCATCATTCGTGCACTCCACAGCTGAGCTCCTGTACTGTACTATGGAATGGGCTTCTTCTTCTACCAATAGTCTTTATACTCAACCCAATCTAACCACTAGTAATCTCCTGCCCTCGTAGCAGTATGTCTTCATTCACTCCAACACCCGTACACTATTAGCAGTTACTAATTTTTTAAACGCCTTAAGCACTAAGATTGCACTAGACTAGTCACGCAAGAAGCGCAATAAGCTGTTGTAAGTAATAGCGCTTAGTAGAGCTTAACTAACTCTTAATAATATAAGAAAGATTTTTAGTATTTTGTTGCAGGATTAGTTAATTGCTTTCTTATAAAAAAAGGACACGCAATGTTCTACACTAGATCTAGATTAAGAATAGCCTAACAATTATTAAATTACTTAAAGTTAAACAAAGGTAGTAAGCAATTACATTCTTGTCTCTGTAAGCTAAGTAAAGGATTAAAGAACAAGCACTCTTAGATACTGCTGAACTGCTTTTAACTCTAAACTACAGTTACAAGATTAATCTTCACTAATAAGATACTAATTAAACTGTTAGACAACAATTAAAAGAAGATTGTTAAGCAATAGAATAGTAACAGATAGGCAGCGCTGCGCACTTAGATTAAACAGGAAACAGGCTAGAAGGCTAGCACTAGCAGATTAGCCACTAAAAAACTAAGTAGAGCGTACCCTAGCTTATTAGTTTTAGCACTAACTAACTTAAAAGACTTAATCAAAGAAATTGGTTTCAACGTATTTAGTGTAGCTTTTACTTCTTATACGTTGTCCTTTTGTATAATTATAGATAGTAGAGCAGCAGTCTACTTAGTTAACAGCATAGATTACTTAGTACTAGGCACCTATTACAAAGATATTAAGGACAAGACTGTTAAGGCAGGCACTTAATTTATTCCAGATACTAAAATAGGAAACAGGCTGTTTAAGAACGCCTTGCATAGCGAGGCTAGCCCTAAAACAGCTAATCTTCTGCATACTAACGTTAAGTTTTTTCTAGGCTTTTACATTAATATTATCTCTAATGCACAGCTTAAGCAAGCAGGCATTTAGTATCTAAGCTATAATTATACTATAAGATTTAGAACAATTAAGAAAAACATTATTCTAATTAACCTAAAGTGTTACTTCAATTTCTTATTTATTAAATACAAGTTACTCTCTTATTATAATGCTTAACTACTACTAGTAAACGCTATAGCACAATTAAGGAAACTCTAGGTGCGCACTAGTAATAAGAATCTATAGCATTAATAATTAGGACACCTAGAACAACAAGCTAATAAAGCTTTAGTTTACTTAGCGCAGAATGTTAAGATTACTAGTAAGAAGTTATTATAATGCAATTACTGCACATTAGCTTATACCTTATAATTAATGTTACAACAACTGAAAAAAAAATTACTTTAACTTTTTAATAAGATTTTATCGATTTTATTTATTTTCTAACCAGTTAGCTGCTTAAGTAATAGGTAATAACTACTAAAGAAGATTATTTAGGCAAGCTTTATAATTATAATATTTAGTTGAAAACACGAAGTAATGTAATGCCTGTAATTACAGGCTTTACTATAAGAATTAAGAGAAAATTTTGGGAAAAGATTATAAGAATCTTTTAAAATAACGAAACTGCTACACTGCCTTAAAAAGGGCAATTAAGATATATGAAATAGGCAATAAAGAAAGAGATTATAATTAAGACGCTACTACTATACACTTATAAGCTTGATAGCTTAGCAGAGAGAGCTAGCTAAGAGCTAATTACAAAGGCTATTAAGATACGCTTAAGCGCTAATTTACTAGCTAAGCTTAAGCTAGTAATTAGAAATGCAGCGGCTTACTTGTATAAAATAAGCCTTACTAAGATCTATAGCTATTAATCCCCGAACTAGGTGCTTAAAGAATAGTTTAGAAAATATTTCTAATACTATTAACTACCTGTAATTAGACATTAGACTGCTAATCTACGCCTAGACTAGAGTAGAATTTATGCTTATAGCTGCTAAGCCTACTTATTAAACAGGAAGAAAGCAGCTAAGCGCAATTATTAAGGATTTAAAATTAATTCCTGCAGCTATTGTGCCGGTGCACAGGGTGATACCCTACTGCACACTGAGTTAGTGCTTAACCACCTAATCCTAAGGTATATAACCTATTCTGTATCTCACGGAAAGGGACACCATTTATTATTTGTGCTCTCTACAGCTGAGCTCCTTTACTGTACTATAGAATAGGCTTCTTCTTCTACTCATAGTCTTTATACTTAACCTACAATAAAATTGATATTTTACTAACTTTGTTCTTGCATAATTTAACTACTAGAAATCTCCTGCTCTTGTAGCAATATGTTTTTATACACTCTAACACCTATATAAATAGCAAAGCCTATGAAGATATACTTGACTAATTAGTATATAAAAGAACTAGTGCACAATTGTTGTAAGAATAACTTTACAACTTTACTAATTACTAAAATTTACAATTACTACTAGATAAACTTTCAGGGGGTTAGCACTATTCTTTACTATAGAATATATCAAGGACTTTGTTACCTTAGTTAGTACTAAGAATAACTAAAAGAAAAAAAAATCTACTCATAAAATAAGTATGCATTAATAAATGCTAACTTAAAGTTTTTTAGCAAAATAAAAGTAGCAAACTATTAAGTAAAATAAAAGTAGTTTAACATATGTATAAATACTAATCTTAAGTCTACCTAGTAAAATAGAGGTAGTAACTTGTTTAGTAAAATAAAGATAGGCTTATACGCGTTAATAATAAAGAGCAAAGGTTTTATTTAGCAAAGATTAAGATAAAACTAAAAGCTTACAACTAAATATATTTAAAACGCTAATTTAAAGTGCTTATCTAGCAAAATAAAGACGTTACTAACAGTTAAGATATCACAAGTATAAATTAGAGTCTACTTAGTAAGAGTTAAGATACTAAAGAGGCAAGAATCTATGCACTTACTCCTAATTAAGCACTTACTACAAAAACTTTTAATTTTAAAAACTAAACCTTATCTACTATATTAATAACTAACTAATAGCAACTATCTAAAAAAAGAACTTCTATATGTTCCACTATAGTATAAATATTAAAAAAGAATTAGAAGTTAGGTTAAAGACAGAAAGATAAAACGCTTCCTTGTATTAGGTCTATAACTACTAGTCCTAAGTTGTTATTAACACTATTAAGCTTAGTTATTAATACTATAACTATACTTATGCACAACATAGTATTGTCTATAGTTTAAATAAAATACAGTACTTTAGTCTTTACTGGAAAGGATGTTATAGAATTTCAAAAAAACTTTAACTTGTAAGCTAATAGTAAAAGCATTTATAATGCTATAAGAGTCTTTGTTCTACTAAACTATCTCTCTAATAAAGAGAATTGCTATGTTATATCTTAAAACGTTTACTAGAGTTTATAGAAAGAAATTAGTCTAAGTTACAAGCAAATATAAAGATGTGGTAAAAAAATAAAGATACTACTATTAAAATAAGTAAACGCTTTTAGTTTTAAGCTTACATTTATAAATGTATACAAAAGTAGCTAAAGCTAGTAAAGTACTATACTTATTTTACTTTTATTGCTAATACTTATATTAAGAACAAGCAAATCCCTTAAGAAAAAGAAAGTATTCTCTTCTTCTAAGGTTTACTACAAACAGACAAAGAGGTAGCTATATACTATATGCCTGCTACCTCTAATATTCATAATTAGAGTACGTATAAACTAGATTTTTTCTATTTTTTTTTTTAAATTTTACTTGAAAAAGATAACAGGTCTAGATAAAATTTATTAGCTAGAACAAAAAAGCGTAAATACAGAGATGCGCTAAATTATACTATCTAACTAGCGTACAACTTTTACACCTAAGAAAGTAAAACAGCAGCAGTTAAAATTAGTAAGCTACATAAAAGAATAAGTATACTAGTAGACGTTTACTTAGAGGTAAAAGACTTTATTAAGTCTTTAAGTAACCTAGAACTTAGACTACTAACTATTAACATGCTTATAGCTTATCCTACAATAAAAAGACTTTTAAAAAAACCTTCTAATTAGGTATACTTTATTATATAAGTAACACATACTAGACTCTTAAGTAAGAAAAATAATAGTTTCTTTGTTACTAATGCAAAAAAAAAATTCTAAACAAGATAAGTATAGTATACTTAAAAAACGCAAAGATAAACACTTTTTATCCATATGTGTCGGAAAAGAACACCAACGTCGACTTTCTAAAAACTGCTTGGAAACAACCGGATCTAGGAGAAACAACCACGAGGAATCGATTGCGATACATTTTAAAGCCTGCAGCGTAGGCGCGAGCGCGCTAGAGAGGGTGAAAGAGTCGCCCTACCCCTCCTGCTAGGAGAAAAAATTTTCTCTAAAAAGCTCAGACCACATGCTAAGGTATCTAGAGCCAATAGAAGTTAAGAAGCTTATTAAAGCTTAAATCTACTAAGAAATAATAATAACAACAAAAAACAACAAAAAACGATTTGCCTCTAGAGACTTAGGAGGATTAAATAAGAAGCAAATAGAGATAGAGGACGACAATATAACAGTAGAGAACGGCTAAGCTACTACGCTGCGCCTAGAAAGGCAAATCCTAGAGGAGGAACTACAAAGGCCTACCCACAATTAAACTAAGAGCAATTTTTCTTTTTTTATTAGAGCTATACCTTAATTTCTAATTAGGAATAAAACACTAAAATCTACTTTAGTTAGAGAGGCACTTAAAATTGCTAGAAACCTAGTAATTTAAGCTGCTAATCTAGCTAAAAACAACCCTACCTAGCAAACAAGCCTACTAGACTTAGTAGAAGTCTTTAGAGATTACACAGAAAATGGCAGAGTAAATAAAAAAAACACTACTATTTTAGCAGACTAAATATTTAGCCTCTCTAATGCCTTAAGAGAGTCAAGAGAGAAAATTAGACAAGTTAGCACAGAGAAACTAACAATAAACACGCCTACCTAAAACACGTCTATACAGAACACACCTATCTAAGCCTCCTACGCTACTATAGCAGGCAATAACAAAGATTAACTATAGACAAATGTACAAAGGACTTAAAAACTAAAAGCTACTAGCTTAAAAGATTGCTAGCTAGTCTTAGTTAGCGAAACTCTAGAAGAATTTAACGCCTATAAACTTAGAAATGCTTTTAACAATAACTTTGCAACAAAAAGAGAAGTATAATTCTTTATAGTTGCCTTTATTACAAGATCTTTAAAAGGAAACAAGATTATTACAACTATACTATAATTTAAGGCAAAATACCTTCTTAAAAATTAAGTAGGATAGCAGGACATTACAACTTTTAAGGCTGCCTAACTTATTACGCTGTAGTTTAAAGTAGTTATCTATAAACTGCCTATAAATTATAGCCTTAAGGTAATTAAAGAAGAAATTAAAACTTTTAACAAAGGCCTTAAAGTAATAGGTAAGCTCTTTTAGCTTACACCTAAGGATGAAAGAGGATACTAAAACTTTAGCTTAGCCTGCGTAGCTTTTGCTACAGAGGACAAGGCCTAGAGGGCTATTAGAGGGAAACTCTATATCTTAGGGGAAAGCCTTAGAGCAGAAAAACTACAAGTTGTTAATATCATAAGGCAATGCACTAACTGCTAAGGATTTAGCTCCCTAGAAAATAAATGCTTAAAAATAGCCTGCCAAATTTGCAGTAAACTTCACT
>WBOK01000697.1:0-16236 GCA_009289805.1 Alternaria gansuensis
TAGAGGGCAGCTGCTTTTCACTTTTTTGGAAAACCCATTTTGACTACAACAACAACCACCACCTTTAATACCTTAAAAATAAATAGCATTGCTTATATTAAGAAGATTACTAATTACAATATTAGTATACTTACTAAACCTAACTATCTACTAAAAGGATCTTAATATAAAAAACTTAAAGAAGTTTTTAACTAAAAACAATTTATGCTAGGCTATAAATACTTTATTATTAGAAATTTAGGGAAGAGCAAGATTAACTAAAGCGTTTTTTAGTTTACTACGTTTAAGGACTATATACGCTGCTTTAAAACACTTAATTTTTAACGTCTTTTTTCTAACAAGATTGCTAATTAGTTAGCTAATAAGCATTTCTCTAATTAATTAAAAGATTAATGCTAGATTAGAGTAGGCTTTTGCTAATTATAAGCATTCTTTTCTAAACAATACTATATCTAGCAACATTTAGGCTATAGGACAGCCTAAATATTTAGGAAGAGAGGGAGATACTATATAATTAGTGCCTGCCTTTATCTTTAGCTGCTTATTTACTAATTTTTTATATAAAATTTAAGTACAAGCTACTAAATCTATAAAATTTAAGTACTCTTTAGACACTTAGATTTTGTAAACCTATAATACCCTACTACTATACTAATACTGCACCTAATTTCTCGCATTTGCAAAGTATTAACTAATAATAACAACTATTTTTCTTATAGAACTTACTTATTTTAGCGTAATATAGACTCTGTTTATTTTTACTTTTACTTACCTGCTAGTAGTATACTGCTACTACACATAAAGTTAAACTACAACTTTGCTAACTAACTAACTTTATTTTTATACTAACTTTACTACTTTTACGCCTAAGTATTGTTTTTTAAAGATAACAATTTTAGTAATAGCTTCTCTTTTAGTTTAATAGAGGCTAAGAATAATATACATACTATTAATAAAACTACTTAAATAAGATTTTAGCTTTTGTTAGATAAAGCTTAAAGTAAGTAGCTATAGTAGTAACTACCTTAGACTTTAAGTCTATTAAAAGTTTTCAAAAACTTAAAAGTAAGTTTAAAAAAGAAAACTATATTATAAACTAAACTCTTAGAGTCATCTAGTATTAAGACAAAGTTCTAAAGCTTGCAAAACTAAGTAATAGTATTAAAGTTACTAATATTTAAACTTTAGTAGACAAGATTTTTTTAAACGCTCTATGTTAACAGCGTATTATAATAAATTAATAGTTTAACAGTGCTTTATACTAATTTAATTTCATTTTTAAAGTTATTTTAAAAATAGGTAATTTTTATACTTAACTCTTAAAACTTATAAATAAATATAGTAGTATTAAAAGTTTTTAGAAATACTATTTAATTATTAGCGCAGCATCCTTGTTATAGGACAAGAGAACTAAAGAACTAGGCAATGTAGTCTTAATAGTAAAGAAGCTAGCAATAAAATTTATTAAAAAATATGTTAGTATCTACATACCCTGCATATTACTTAACTACTAAAGATCTATAAATATAGCTTTTATACTACAATGTATGAATCTTAAAGATGCTGCCTACTTCTTTAATATAGTAGTAATACACTGTCTTAACGTAAAAAACTAAAAAAAAAAGAATGCTATATATTCTTAGCAGACTAGGCGACTGTTAAGCTACTATATAAAGAAATTTATGCTTTTATAGTATAAAACAGCTCTTACAGCAAATAGCTACTTCTAGATATTAGTAAATAGCAAAAAGAGAACTTGCGCAAGATTGCTATAGCTATAAAAGTTAAAAAAAATAATGTAACTTATAGCGCGTAAAAACTACGCCTTAACGCTCGAGTTAAGGATAACAAAGGAAACAGTAACTCCTACTATGCTTTCTAATAATAAATTTTAGGTACAAAGCTATATTTAAAAATTTAAAAACTAATTAGCTCTACTTAACGTAATCTTTTAAAAACATAGATTACTATAAAGCAATAGAAGTATAGGTGCGTTTAATATATAGCGTGCTTACTTTAATAGCTATAGATCTTAGAAGAACTCTATTAAAAGCTTAATTTATTAATTGCT
This sequence comes from Alternaria gansuensis, assembly GCA_009289805.1. NCBI lineage: Eukaryota > Fungi > Ascomycota > Dothideomycetes > Pleosporales > Pleosporaceae > Alternaria > Alternaria gansuensis. The sequence continues at coordinate 2,072 of WBOK01000697.1, forward strand.
ATAGTAACTTTATAGCATCTAAGACCTATACTCTAAAGAGTTATAGTCTATTAATTATAACTAAGCAACTAAGGCAATTCTTAGAAATATTAGTAGAAAGCAGAGCTAATAATTATGTAATAGTTAAGGCATTTAAACTTACAAGTAGAAAGATTATTATATAATAAAAGTATAATGCTGCTAATATTTAGGTAAAGCATATAAAGGCTAGGACTAGTAACTAACTAGTTCTTGCTCTACTTTCTTTACTAAGCTCTTGTACTCTAAAAGTAATACTAGTATACTAATAAGTAGCTACATAACTAAATACTAAGCTTAATAATACTACTTCTGTAGATAAAGAGCCTAATACAATAGACTAAGAGACTAAGATTTTTAGGGCAGGATGCTACTATATAAATTCTACTTTAGTGTTCTTTAAACTACTTAAGCGTGCCTACGCAAAGAAGCTAATTATAGATTTTAATTATATTTAGGTTATTAAGAAATAGTATTAAGAAGTTAATATTAAATAACTATATAACTTTTATAACTTATTATATAATTAAGTATGCTTTATTTATAAGCGTACTACTGCAAGTGTTATAAGTCTGTTTAAGAAGGCTATGCCCTTTTAATATACTTAATAAGTGTCTGCTCTTGCTATATATAAAACAAAGCTGTTAGTAAGAATTTCAATTTAATCTTATTATTTTTAAGCTCTTTACTAGCAAATATTACCTAACTAAGCAAGATAAGAATCTACTAAGCTACTAATATTAACTAACTTAACTTAACTTTTACTTTATTTCTACTTAAGATAAAATTATTAACACTATAAAGTTTTAACTATAAGTAAAGAAATTTTAACGCATAAAAAGTATTGTTACTAATACTTATACGTAGCTGCAATAGCGTAGCAATCTAAAGAACATTATTATAGACACTTTAAAAATATATAAGTTCTATTTATAACATATAAATAGAAAGCTAAATTTTAGGTAGTTACGTAATATATACTACTTACTTATTTAATAGGCTATACGCATAGACTTGAAATACTAGTTGTAATAAGCAATACTTTATAATGAACATACTTTAATTTCCTACTTTTACTACGCTAAGTTTACTAAGAAAAGTAATTAGATATACTTTAAGCAAATTAACCTTAACTTTAAGTATATAATAATAGAAGGCCTTAGTGTAGAAATAATTTAAAGCAGTGTCTTATTTAATAATAAAGATATAAACAACTATATAGAGATACCACTAAAGTTCTATAAGTATATGCTAGCGTACCTGTAGTAGCGTAAAAATACAAGTATTAAATTATTAAACAGTCTTATTAAAAGATAAGAAAATAAAACTAACTAGCTAGAAGACGCGCAGAAAGTAGTTTCTAACGCTAAATAGATAAAGTAAATCTATAAGGAAAAATAAGCTTAAATTTTATTACTTTTTTTACTTTATAAATCTACTAAGCTAACTACTTATAACTACTATACTATACTTCCTTAGTTAGTTATAGTTTAAGATAGTATAATAAAGGTGCTTACTATAAGAACTTATAAAAAGATTTGCAAAGTATACTATAACTTTACTACTACTTTTTACACTTTTTTTAGTTACTTTAATAAGTTTAAATAAATTAACTAGCTATTCTCTATAAATGTGCATATTAAGTATAAGTTTTAGATCTAGAAGGCTCTTATAAAGTAGGCTAAATAAGATAATTTTCTTATTTATAAGGAGCTAAACAATATGCTATAAAACTTGACTAAAAAATACATTAATAAATACATTAAGAAATATTATAACTATATTATATAACAAATTCTAAACTTATAGCTTATAGTATAAAAGTTAGAGAAAAGCGCCTTTTATACTTATTTTATTTAAGGTTTTTCTAACTAATTATACTTTTTTAATAATAGAAAAAACCTTCTACATATAACAAAAGACTAAAATAAATAAAATACTAATTTCTTCTAAGCTAATTCTTTCTAGCGCCTTTAAGAAGAACTTAGCTTAGTAGTAAATAAGCGTTAAGTTTTCTAAAAAAGTAAAAAACTTATTATACTTTTTTTTATATAGCGTCTTCTGCGTGCTTGTTTTTAATTAAAAACAGTAATCTTAGATAATGTCTTAGTACCTTCTACTTTAACTAGGTAGCCTTACTATAGCTGCCTTTAATTAATATCTAAAACTTAAGCTTTTGTTACTACTACAACTACACCTGTACTTAGGCTAAGCACTTTAGCTGCTGCTTAAGAACCTTGTTAAAGTAAATAATTAAAGAAGTAAAAAATAAAGAGATAGTAAAGATATACCTCTATTAGGTATGTAAAGAGAAAACTGCTAAATCTATAAAATCTAGGTGCTCTCTAGACACTTAGATTCTATAGCTACTACATAGGTATGTAATTTGTTAGTACTAGGCAGCGTTTTAATTAATTAAAACAAGTTTTTTGTATTTATTTCTTTTATTTTTGCTGTGTTTCTTTTTATTCTTTTTATAGAATTTAGAGCTTAATAGGGCTAAGCTTGCAGGCTAGGAAGGTTTGTGCTAGTGCATAAAGTAATACCTAACTGCACACTAAGTTAGTACTTAACTACTTAATCCTAAAGTATATAACTTATTTAGTATCCTACAAAAAGGGGTACTATTTATTATTTATGCACTCTACAGCTTAGCTCCTGCAATGTACTATAGAATAGGCATCTTCTTCTACTAATAGTCTTTACACCTAACTTATAATAAGATTTTGTCAACCTTGTTCTTGTATAATCTAGCTACTAGTAATCTCTTGCCCTCGTAGCAGTAAGTCTTCATACACTCCAACACCTGTACAGTACTAGCAGATTAGCTGCTAATAAGTCTAGTAAACTATGCTCTAGCTTACTAGTTTTGGCACTACTTAACTTAATAGACTTTATTAAGAAATTCAGGCTAAATACAGAGGGGTGACAAAAAAAAAAGAAAACGAAAAAGTTATTAATTTCAAAGCTTTATATGTCTATGACTACAAGGGCTAGACTAAAAAGATTTAGTGATTCGGAAAGCCAAGAGCCTCTGTTTTAGGATAGGCTGCTTAGTAAGTTGCTTAGTCAGCACAATTGCTCTCAACTTTCGCAGTGAAAACACAGGCTTAAAAACTTAAGAATATATTACAGCATAACTTTTTTTTGAATCTGTAAAAATCGCTATAATTTACATATAATAGATAACACTAGCTAATCTTATTTATGTGAAATTTTCAAGGTAATTGTGACATTACCTGTTAAGTAATAATAGAGAGCTTGTTTTTTAAGTTTTTTCTTAATAAATAACTATAATAGCGTAGTAATATTTAGTGTACTAGCCCTTAGCTTCTTTTACTTACAAATAACGCATAAGTAATATTAGAATACAATTATTAATCGCCTTTTGAGGTAATTAATTCTGTTTTTCTTTTATAGCAGCCTTTAAGGCTGCTATACTTCTCTTATTATTTCCTATACCTAAAGAAGCAATAGGTCTTTTAGCTAAAGCGTTTTTAAGCAAAGGCTACACGTTTTTTATAGAATTTAGGTTAGGACTATAAGCAGAATACTTAAAAAGTAATATTTTATTTCTAGAAAACTAAAATAAGACTTCTACAGTTTTATAAATCTTAGCGTTATCCTGCTAAAACTTTTAGCCTATATAAAAGTTAGTAAGATGCTTAAATATATAGAAAAAGACTTTAACTTTATAATTTTATTATAAAGTAATAAGCCTCTTATTAGAAAAATAAAGTGTACATAAATTACCTTTTTTTTTAAGTTTTACTATAGAAATTAGGATCTTTTTAATATAGTCTAAATTCCTAAAAAGAAGTAGTAATTAAAAAGCTTTTAATTACTACTAGCTTACATCTTCCACTTATCTAAATTGCACCCTAAACTTAAATAGAAATATCTTAACCTATTACTAGATTAGTAAGTATTCTAAGATTAGATTAAGATAACAAAAATATCATAGATATAATATAGTTTATTATTTAATAATTAAAGTTTCTTAGAACATACTTGTATTTATTATAAAAATAATTTTCTTTCCTATTCTATTATTGTGCTTTGTTTCATAGTATTCTGTCCTAGCACTATGCTTACGCTTAATAGCAGATTTGTCTAAAGATATAACTTATAAAAGTTTATATTTTTAATGCTTTTAAGTGTTTGCTTGGCGTAATTATAACAATTATACGCTTTTCTAGTGTCTAAAGGCGTTTTTCTTAAGAAATATAAATAGAATAGTTCTCCTTTTTTAGAAAGCGTTGTACGCTTCTAATTAGTAGATCTATACTATTTTCTTTAAAAAGATATTAAATTATCTTTCTAAGGCTTCTTGTAAGGTCTCTATTAAGTACTCTTTTTGCTTTTTTAACATCTTAGAAGGACGACCTCGTTTAGAGCTAACAATAGATAAAAAAGCATTCTTTTTTTGTTTAATTTAATAAAGAGTATTATAAATACTTTTAGAAGGCTTTTCTAGTATATTATAAATAGAAGAAATAGATTTATTGTACAAATATAAAGTATAAACTTGTTGTTCAAATTAAGAGAGATTGCAAGCCATAAAGGAGATAATATAAAAATAGAGTTAGAATAAACAAGAGGAGTAAATATACTATATATTTATTAAGTTATTACGTAATTAGTCATTACGTAAGCAACCCCTATTTTTTTATCCTTTTATTAAACTATAAGGAAATAAAAAATATTACTCTGAAATTTGCAAACATCATGCTTACGTAAGCTAATTAAATTTGTTTTTTTCAGCCCTTTTTATACGTTCACAAAAAAGATATGCTAAAATCCATTTTTGCTTTTTTTTAACATATTTTGAGCGAGATTACAGGCGCAATTGTGCTGACTAAGCAGCTCACTAAGCAACCTATCTTAAAAAGGATGTTCTTGGCTTTCCAAAACACTAACTGTTTTTAGCATAGCCCTTCTAGTTACTGAAATATAAAGCGTTGAAAACTATAACTTTTTTGATTTCTTTTTTTTTGTCACCCAACTGTATTAACTTTGCACCTGTTTTAATACCGCAGTTACTAATACTACTAATCTAAGAACTAACTATAACATTATTGCTACTAGCGTTAAGCTTACGCGCTGCTAGCACTAATTTAACCTCAAGCTGTTTAACTGCTGCTGCATTACTACGCACACCAGTACTCCTTAAAAAGTTCTTAATTAAGTGCTAACAACCTTGCCTTATTTTTTAAGCTTAGTTTTAGTAGAGCAGCGCTGTATAGTAGCTGCTTTTAAGTTAATTGCTAGCTATGCAGCTAGAATTGTTAGTCCCGCTAGTAATAATAATAACAATAATAAAAGCTTAGGTAACAACAACAAGCTACTGCTTAGGCGCAATCTAGGCGCAGGTGGCGCTCATAACAGTAGTACTAAAAGTAGTAGTAATAAGAAGATAGGTAGTAGTAGTAAGGAGATTTATAATAATAAGTAAAAGTAGATAATTTTTATACTTATAATTTTATTGTTTTATATACCTAATCTTTGCACCTTAAAAGCGCGGCAACAGTTTTTAGTATACTTTTTTAGCGCGCTTAGGACATAATAATCTTTATTTATACTTATATTCCTTAATTAGCTCTTCTATATTTTTAAATTATAATGCCACAGTCTAGGTATTCTATAATTTATTATAAAACTTTCTAGATCTCTTTACCTTTAGAGCTAATCTTTAGTGCTTACATATTTTTGTCTTAGCTACTACGTTAATCCTATTGCTCTTACATGGAAATATAAAATACATTATAAATATAATAATAAGGCAGTAGTTATAATTAGTAAACCTGCGTTCTAACTACTTTTTGTACTTAGAATAGTTTTATAAACTTGCTAGAAAGCTTCTTACTAAGTTAGTAAACCAGGCTAATGTTTTCTGTGCTAAGGTGTACTAAGTCTTTTTAGCAGAAGATCTTTAGTTTATATTTTTTATTATAGTATAAACGCTAATATTCTTATGCTGCTAAAAGGTGTTCTTTTGCTATTGCGCGTGCGCTGTGCATGCGCTGCACTCTGTCCACAGCATCTAGTACTTCCCCCTCTAGCCTGCTATTCTTAGGAGGCAAGGTAAATAATAAGTGTTTACTTTATACTATACAAAAGGGTGTTGTCTTTGTTAATTTATAAATAGAGTTATTGTACGCGAATTAAGCTGTTAGCAAAAGTAATACTTAATTATTTTATTTTTTTTAAAGTAAAAGTCTTTACGTACTACTTTCTTATCTAGTTCTAGCGTTTAGTTTGCATATTTGTTAATAGATAGAAGGCTGTGCTTAGGCTACGCTTTACCTTTAATTAGTAGTATATTTTTGTTTAAAACGCTAAAGTAAAAATTTAGCTACAATTAGATGTAATACCTTACTTAATTTTGTATTTTAAATTAACATATTTAGAATAATATTCTGCATATTGTTTTGCGTTCTACATATTTAATAAAGGTATATATATTGCTATTTTGAAAAAACAATTAACAATTACAAGGATTATATTAAATATGTAACTTAAACTATTCTTTGCTAGTAGTAGTTTTATAATAAAATTAAATCCTACTTTCTTAGAAATCTTATAAAGAGTTAATAATAGTTATAACTAACTTTATTTGCTATGCCTTAAAGCTTTGTTTCTTTATTATACTGCAGAGGTATTTACATAATACTAAATATTATAGCTTAGCTCTAGCTAATAATGTAGCTTACTAATAAGCTTATGCGTCTTACGTGCGTTAAAATAACCTACTATACGCGTGTTATAATTTTATAATAGAATCTCTTACTTAATAGCTTGTTATAGTAAAATTTAAATTCTACTTTAATATTTTATAACTTCTTTATTATTAACGTGCTACTCTTACGCGCTATTGCTACTTTAAGTTTATATTACTTACATAAAGTTTATAAACTGCTGCTTAGCCAAAGCGTTCTTTTGCTATAACTAGCGTAGTTTATTTACTAAAGCTTTTAACTCTACCATTGCAGGTTTGCTACTAACTAATACTTTAGCTAGTAAGCGTAGTAAGCATAGTATGCATTTTATAGCACTAGCAGTATAAATACCCCCTATCTTATAAATATTAGCCACATGCGTTTTATATGCGCCTTCCTAGCTGTGCTAAGTTATAAATCCCTTTATTCCACTTTGCTTTACCCTTGCTAGAAGCTTGTTCTGCAGTGCAGGCAATAGGTAAGTTAACAACAAGTTCTTTTATTTATAATTTACTCTTTTTAATAGTCTGTCTGCAGGGTTTGTATACCCTAGGCAGTATTTAACTTTAAAATTAAAAGCCCCTAAATATAGGGCCTAGCGTGCTTAGCGCTAGTTTAGCTTCTATACAGCGCGTATAGAGCGCAGGTTATTATAATTAGTTAATACCTAATTAGTATGTTAAGCACTTTCTAAATAGTGTCGCTATTTCTTTAAACTCTATACAATAGCTAAGAGTTTAAACTTATACACTTTATAGTTAAGCTTAGCGTTTCGCATTTTCTATAAATAAAACGTAATAAGATACTACTTTTTATTTTTACATAATTAAAATAATATGCTTAAAATAGCAAAAGTAGAAGTATTTGCTTTAATACCAATTATACGTGTATTGTTAAAGTAACGCAGGATAGGCGTATATATAAAGTTTTACTTTAGCCTTATAAAGGCAGCATCTGTATTACTATTTCAATAGAACACTTGTTTCCTTTTTAGGATATTTTTAAGAGATGCTATTTCTACAGCATAGTTCTTAATAAAACACTAGTGAAAGTTTATAAATCTTAGAAAGAACTGCAGCTCCTTAATACTAGTTAGTACAGGCTACTACTTAATAGTAGCAACGCGCGCTAGATCTACGCAAATGCTGCTTCTTGTAACTATATATCTTAAAAAGTGCACTTCGCCTAAAGCAAACATACACTTCTTAAGATTTATAAATAATTTTACCTTCTATAGTAAATTAAGTCCAGCGTTTACAGCGCGATAGAATAGCCCAATATTATTATTGTAGGTATAGATAGGGATATTATTAAGGTAAACTATATAACGTAGTTCACAAGTGACCCGTCTAACCCAAGCGACCTGTCCACCTCACCAACATTTACTTAAGACTTACCTCATGCTACAGCACTACCACGATATACTATAATTTACAGGAGACAGAAATACTATTTAGACTTATTACTATTAGATAGATCTACAATTTTAACAGCGCAGGTACAAGCGTTGTGCCTAGTCTCGCCACAACGTCTGCAGCACCTCTGCGTATACACCCTCTTTACAGGCTCTTAACCCTCCTCTTGCCTACTACCCTCCTTTTTAGCTATTAAATTAGCTACTTTACCTACTGTAAGGGTCTTAGCTGTCTAAACATACCTCTACTTTTAACTTTTTACCTCTATTACTACCTCTACTACTTTTTAAAGCTCTACTATTTCCTAACGCATTAATACTGTTTTGTGCCCTATTAATGTAACCCCTTTATTAAGCTGCTTAACTACTTTAAGAAGTAAAGAAGTTAAAAAATCTTTATACAGGCGTATACGCTCACAAAGCGAAGTTAATTATACTTCTATTTTATAAAGGTTGCTTAGTGTTTTTAATTCTTATAAAGTGCCTTTTAGCTTTAGTAGAGTAGGCGTGTAAAAAACTATATTAAGCTTTAACGCTACAGCTGCTAGATTATGGAGAGCTAGGCCCGCGCCTTTAAAGCTTACGCATATATTTTTTTTTATTTTTACCTTTTAAAAGCTTTTTTAAAAGCTAATAAAAAAGATTTTTTTAATTTACCTAGTACTGTACTATACTAAGTTACTAATTTAATTACTATATGCCTGCTTTAAAGGCACAAAACAACTTACGCTAAGTACTTAGAATTAATATAATAAGTATAAGGGCATATAAAAAGTCATAGTTTTTTATTCCTTATAGCATTTGTAAGACTTATAGTTATTATAGCTCTTATAGCTATTTATAATTAGTAGCTAGTATATACCTACACTACGCGCCTTTGTATAAGTATTAAAGTGCTTTAACTAGGCAAAACTAAACTTATTTAACATCTAGCTATTAGAACTAACTTTAATTACTTTGTCCTAGAGTAGTTATAGAACTAATAAGTAATAAAGACCTTGCTAGAAAAAATTAAAAAGAATAGTAGAGCCTATTCTTTTGCGTTAGCTTCTTAGATATTAGTAAATCACTTACAGTTTCTAGCTAAATCCTCTTTGCACTACGCTTCTTAGAGCTTATAAAGATTATCTAGTTATAAATAACTTCTATTATAAAGCTTATCTTGTTAAAGTTGTGCAAATCTTTGTTTATAATACTATGTTTCGCCTTTATGTTAGTAACTAGCTTAAACTAGGGCGTTATAACGCGTAGATCTATATTAAAGGCTTGCTAACAATTATAAAGGCGGCTTTTTCTAAGCTTAATCTCTAGCGTACGCGTTTTAAAGTTGTCTACTTAGTACTTAATAATAGGGTCTCTACTACACTCTATAAGTAAATTATTAGCTATATCTCGCACTATATCCTTTGTAGCGCCTATTCCTCGTTAATTAAGCTTAAGTATTTGTTAGACCAGTTCCTTCTCTTCTAGCTAGTCTAGCCTCTTTAATTTAGGCTCTTAATTGCGTTTTAGGAGGGCTCTAGCGCTTTGGTCTTAGAGGGTGCTTTTAGGAATGCTAAAGGCTTTAACAATAGTTCTTTTGCTTTTGTTATAATTTTTAATTGTAGCTTAGATAGTAAACTATAATATGCCTTTAGTTTAAGATAATTGCGCATTGCGTTGTAGTTGCATTGTAGTATTAGTAAAGTGTTAAGCATATTTTAGTAGGGTAGACGGGTCGCTTAGGTTGGACAGGTCACTTGTGAACTACGTTATATGTAATTTAAGTGTCCTCTTAAAGCCTTATAATATAGGCTTAGAAACTTGCTAGGGCATTTGTAAGTCTAAAAGGTATAACAAAATATCTAAAATGTCTATATTATGTTTTAAAAGCAGTCTTCTACTTATCTCCTGCATTAATCCTTAGACAATAGTAGGCGTTCTTTAGATCTAATGTAGTGTAGTAGCGTGCGCCTAACAGGCAGTCTAGTATCTCCTTAATAAGAGAGAGCAGGTAATGATCTTTTATTATAATAGTGTTATGACCTTAATAATCTACGCAAAGGCAAAGGGTCCTATTTTTCTTTAGTATAAATAGTATTAGAGCGTTAGCAGGGCTAGTGCTGTAGTAGATTTATCTCTTTTTTAGTGCCTTCTTAATATATTTATATAGCACCTAATGCTTACAAGAAGAGAGAGTGTAGAGAGGGCTATAAAAAGGTTTTTTTCTTTATTGAATAAGAATTGTGTAATCTAAACTTTTAAGTAATAAAAGAGTCTGAGGAGCATTATTATTAAAAACATTAGCATAGTTTTATGATATATTAGGTATGCACTCTACTTATGCTGCAGATATATTTAGTATATATGCCTTTAGCTTAATATACGCACCGCTACTTTAAAGCACTTCTAAAAAATAGGTTTTTAAGTCTATAAGCCTTGCATCTTTTAGAAATACTTTAGTAGCTACTAAGTTAATGTTTGCTTTTGTGTATTCCTAGCGCTACATTTATTGCCCATAGTTAATACAGATACCCTCCTAGCTTAGGAATAGGTTACTAAGTAGTAGCAGTACGCCCTCTTTATTTACTTTATACGCAGTAACTTTTGTTATGTGCTTTACGCTATTATTATTTATTAAGTGTAGCTAAAGCTTGTACGCTGCGTATGTGTTTTACTTTCAAGGTCTAATCTTACTTAGGCAGACAAGTTTTGCATCCTAAATAAGTTTTAGGTCTATTTCTATAGCTATTCTTTTACTAACAAGGCTTACATCTACTTATAAGTTTAAAATAACTTAAAATTCTTTTTTTCTGTTTATCACTAAATATGCGTAACACATGGGCTGTATTTTTAGTAAAATATCTTTTAGCACGCGCTTTAGGTTTACGGCAAGGCTTAACTTTTGTGTATCTAGTTTATATCAACTAGAACCTTATTAAGATTACGACTTTAGCACTAGTTTGCGTAGTGTCCCTTCTTCTAGTACTTAAAGCAAATAATATTATTATTATTATTCTTACGCTTCTTAGGTGCGTCTAGGGTAGTAGTAGTAAGAGAGTGTTCTTTTCTTTTCTTTATTAAAGTGTTCTAGTTAGGTTCATTATACGTAATATATGCTCTACGCAAATTGTATTTAAGTGTAGATCTAAGTATAATAAAGTCTTCTCTAGTAATAGAGATTTAGTAGTAGTTAGTAAGTGCGCGCTAAAGTTTAGGCCTTGATTTTGTAAATACGTGCTAGACTCTTTATACCTTAGCATATGTTATAATTCAGTTTTTAAGGACATTACAATAAGTTGTAAATAATTAGATAGTCTAGTCCTTCTGCTGCATAGCGTGCGCATGCGCAGTTACTGCTTTAAAGCTGTAGTTATTAAGGTCTAAGAGTAAGTTAAGCATATTTTACTTAAAGTAATCTTAAGTTAGCACTTCTCTCTTTGTTTTAAGTAGATATACTAAAGTTCTTGAAAGTCTGCTGTAAGATACTATATTGCCTAAATTGCTTTATTATTATCTTTTTTAAATTCTTATAGCAATAGCTAAACTGCTACTTTATAAGAATAAATAAACTTACAATGTTCTTTAACAGTTTTGCTTTAGTATTTAGCTAGGTCTTTAGGTTTTAATGCGCGTTGCATATTTAAGGGAAGTGTCGCTTTAAGTACATTCTACGCATAGAGTAATGTAGTTTGTACTGTTATAATATTTAGAATTTCTTCTTATTTAACTACTTCTTGATGTGCTACATCTTTTTTAAGCTCCTGTAATTATTACAAGAATTAAAATTTATTGTATTGCTTTTCTGTAGCTTTTATACGCTCTTTAAGCGTTAGGAGTGCGTTCTAAGTACACTCCCTAGGCTGCTTAGGTGTGGCAGGCCTTAAAAGAGTTTAAGGAGGATTAGAGAATTTAGATGCAGCAGGACTCTAGCTTCTCTAATTGCCTTAACATTAGATTGCGTTACGGGAGCTATCTCTAGACTATTAGCCTGTAAGAAGGTATTATTCTGTAAGGGGTAGCTTTAGGCAATAGTACTTGCTTTACACCACAGGAAATAGTAAGAGATAACTTAAATAATAACATGTGTATATTTTAAGCAATAATACCTGCAGGTATTCTTACAGGTAAGGATCAGCTTACTAGCACAATTCTTGGTGCGAAGGCTAGGGATAAGCGAGGCTAGTCCAAGACAGCCTGCACACAACTATCCGTAACAATAAGCTACTACTTTAGTCTAATTTACCATAGCTAAAACTAACCTTAAAGAAGTATAGCTTAACCTTATATAACAATAAAACTATTCATAACTTTAGTAAGCAATTTAACCTATAAATTATTTAAGTGAAATTTTAAATAGTATTTTAGAAAAGTTCCCAAAATGATAGAGATGAAGGTCTAAAACTTTTTGTACTAAACTAACATATGTTAAGATATAATAAAATACTTAATATATCTTACTCTAATATTAATGATATCCCTTGTGCTTAAGATATTGAAGATTTTAAGTAATAGACTTAACTCTAGACATGGCAGGTAGCCTTAATAATAAATATATTTTAATAGCTTTTGAGCTAGCTAATAGCTACCTCAGATAAACAAATTTTTGCTATAAAAGAACTTAAAATAGAAGGTGTCTACAAAATGTGTGGTCACATCAAAAGGTTGTCTCAAAATGCCGAAGCCAGAAGATAATAATTATAAAGATAAAGAGATTAAGGACTTGCAAAAAAGCTAGTTGTTATTAGAAATACTTAGTTAACTAGCAAAAATAGCTAAAAAGCTAGAACACTTAACAACTTAAAGAAAATCTAACAGACTATAAGTTATAAGTACTAAGGTACTATTAGAAACACTTAAGAAAGGAAATGTTTTTTTTTAAAAAAGCAATCAAAAAGAATTTAAAGAAGCGTTAGCTTGTGACTAGCCTAGGTTAAATTAAAATTCAAGTAGCAACAATTTAGTTAATAAAAAGTATCTACTAAAAGCAAAGTTCTTTTAGCTTACTTCTTTATATAATTTTTCAAATATAAATTAGTAAGATTTAATTAGTATATAATAATTTTTGTGCTTTTGCTTTTAGAAGCTTTATCTTACTTTAAGCTAGCTAAGCCTTTAAATTCATAACTTTAAGAAATTTTATGTACTTTATATACATAATTGTCTTTTACTCTTTCTTTAAAATAAGTAAATTACACTCTGTTTTAATAAAAATATAACTGGCGTAATAGCTAGTTATAGTGTTTTTAAAGCAGTAAAAGTTTTTTATTTTACACTACTTATAATAAACTATTCTTTTTAACTTAATATCTTTATACAGTTGGCGTAAGCCTAATATCTAGAAGTAGAGTTTTATAAGTAATAATAGTAAAAAAAATAAAACATTAAGCATAGTTAGAAAGACGTAAAAGAAAAAGAGTGTATAATGTAATAAGCATACTGAGACTGTATATATAGCTAGCAATTGAATATACAGTACAAGAGAATAATACTTTAAAGTATTAAGATAATCTGCTTAAGAAAAAAAATATTGTTAAAACTAATAAGAGAAATTTGCTTCTAAACATAAAAATAGAGGTTAAGAGTTAACTAGCTACTACGCTAGAAGGCAATAATCCATGTAGGGCAATAATTATGTAATTACTATTCTACCAAGGCTAGCTATTTGGGATAGCCGTATATATAGAGATAGCAATTCTATTGCAAACCTCCCTCCTAAAGAAAATATACAGGATAGCAAAACAAATGTAATAAGCAAAAAAAAATATTGAATTTTATTATCATACTTATTATAGTTCAATTAAAGTATTTATTTTGTACAAAAACTATGTACTAGTTATTTTATTATTTGTAGAATTATCATTGCTTACTTTTAGTTAATATTGATAACTCTTTTTTACTTAAACATTTCCTACAATACTTTACAGACTACTGCTTTAGTTTACCTTGCCTAGGCTGGTAAATGGGTCGTGGGTACCCACGCGTGGGTATAGGTTGGGTTGGGGTCGCACTGACCAGTGGTTGTGGTTGTGGTT
>WBOK01000698.1:0-15716 GCA_009289805.1 Alternaria gansuensis
GGCTCTACAGCCTCATTTTTCTAAAATCTTAGTTTGGTGGGGTGGCTCAAAACATGAACTGGCTCAAAACGCGCACGGACACGGTACACATACAACGTGCGCACCATTGCCACACCAAAAGCAGCAACCAGTACGGACTTGGTGACGCATATTACAGACTATCAACTCGGATTTTCGAGGCGTTTTGCTCGCGAGCTCGGTGCTAAAATCTGAAGGATTTGGGACCTAAGGCGTGCAGCGGACATCGATATGGAGATGTGGGAGACGAGATGGCGTCCGACACAGTACCGTGATAGAAGACATGCATCCCGTATATATACGCAGCGATGTGAAGCTTATTTTCTTGCTGGGTGCACCTACGAATAGTATCTCTACGCTCAGATCAGCGCGTTTTTCACTGAGACTGCGACATAGTAGAGTCCGTACGGACATTGGCCATACATGGCCTGCCAGTGGCTGCGATTGCTGTGTAATGCCTGGCAGTACAGAGCAAGCTGCCTGAGAAAGTTTTTGCCAGAGTTGGGTTCGTCAAGGGCTGTCTAGGCGTCGAGGCCGCCATGGTGGAGAGATGCCATGGAGAGGTACAGGGCGAGTTCGCTTGATCGGGCAAACGCACAGACTTGGTTCGCGAGCCTTCCAATTGATTTTGCCTTCAGCTTCGGAATCAGTGGTCCTCACTAGCACTCTTGCTTGCACGCGCACAACCGGCCGACTCGCTCCCAGTCTCTTACTACCTGATTCCATCTCTCTCTCTCTCTCTCTCTCTCGCAACAGTTAGTCTCCAACCTCGACGGATTCCCTTCCATCTCTGTGACCACGGCCCGGTATGCGCAAATAGCCCGATGATGGCGTTCTACTCTACTAACATTGACTTGCTGTCTTAGCACCCAAGGCGCCTATCCTCTACTTCGCGCACCTCGCACCCCACCACACTTCGCGCAAATAACGCAGCCCACCTTCCGTCTCGCCGCATATTCTTCCTGTCACTTTCACATCCGATATGGCATCCACCGAGTCATCCGGCCCTGTCAACGGCAACTACGCGCCTCAGCAGTACGAGAACAGCTACTCCACCGGCGCCTCCAACTTCACACCCTCGCAGCAACCCACTGCCAGCCAGCCCGCACAACAAGCCGCTGCCTCCGAGATCCCCAAGGACGAGGTTGGCTGGTACTTTGTCGAGCAGTACTACACTACCCTTAGCAAGAGCCCGGACCGACTCTACGTAAGTCGCACGCTATCTGCTAACCGTTTCTCTTGCGGCACGCGACTGACTCAAACCGCAGCTTTTCTACAACAAGCGCTCCCAGTATGTTTCCGGTGTCGAGGAGGACAAGGTCAACGTTTGCCTAGGCCAGAAGGTATTTGAGACATGCCCAAATTGCAGTCAATACAAGCTGACACATGTACAGGCCATCAACGAGCGCATCAAGGAGCTCGACTACAAGGACACAAAGGTCCGCGTCACCAACGTCGACTCGCAGGGCTCCGATGCCAACATCGTCATCCAGGTCATAGGTGAGATCTCCAACCAAGGCCAGCCCCACAAGCGCTTCGTCCAGACCTTCGTCCTCGCCGAGCAGACCAACGGCTACTTCGTCCTCAACGACATCTTCCGTTACCTTGCCGACGAGCCCGAGGAGGATGAGGACCAGCAAGAGCAGGCCGCATCCGCCAACGGAGTCACTGAGCCAGCTCCTACCGCTGTCATCCCGGAGACTGCCGACCTGAGCAAGAGCGACGAGATAGCGACTAGCGAGGAGGATCTGAACAAGGTGGACGACAAGCTGCACCAGGCCGCACAAGAGGAGCCTTCTGTCGACGAGGCTGCGCCTGCTACCCCACCTCAACAGGTTCCAGAGGAGGTTGAGCAGCCTGCAGTAGAAGAGGCACCTGCCGCTGTCGAGGAGAAGACCACCGAGGCTGAGAAGCCTGCCGCCGCCGCCGCCGCCCCAGCGCCCGCCCCATCCGCGCAAAAGGCTGCTCCCGTTGCAATGCCCTCTGGTCCCCCTAAGCCTGCCGCCCCCCGCACATGGGCCAGCCTCGCAGCTTCCGCGCATAAAGTCGCTACTCCCGTCGTAAACGCTCCCGCCGCCCAGCAAGCCCCTAAGGAGCCCAAGGCCGCTACCGCCGCCCCCACTCAACCCGCTGCTGCTGCTGCTGCTGCCCCAAGCCAGACTTCAGCACCTGCCCGTGACCAGTCCCCAGCGACAAGCCAGGGCGAGGCGACTGGCTGGCAAACAGCCACTGGACACAAGAAGGAGCAGTCTCGCGCACAGAATGCAGGACCTGCTGCCGATCCCGACCAGAAGCGCGCTTATATCAAGAACGTCTACAGCCAGGTTGACGAGGCTGCCCTGAAGACTGCTCTTACCAAGTACGGCGAGATTGAGTACCTTGACATCAGCCGTGGCAAGGTGAGCGAAAGTATCCAACCATGTCATAACCCCACTAACACAAAAAAATTCAGAACTGCGCTTTCGTCGATTTCAAGACTCCTGCTGGATTCCAGGCTGCCGTCGCTGCCAACCCACACACGATTAACGGTATAGAGATCAAGGTCGAGGAACGCCGTCAGAACCCTGGCCAATTTAACAGGGGAGGATTCCCTCGTGGTGGTGCTCCTCGTGGCCGGGGCGGTATTGGTGGCCAAGCTTCCCGCGGCAACTTCCAACCCCGTGGTCGAGGTGGACCCATGCGTGGCGGTCGTGGTGGTGCTGCCCCACAGGAAGCGTAGCGGCCTACACGCTGCTTGATAACTCGTTTCCTTTGCTACTCTCCATCCATCTACTGTCGAGTCCGTTGACTCGACGGCCTAACGACTGACGGCTTTAGCCATGTACTGTACTCGACCCTTTTCAGCGCTTGTATAAAAGTCATTTCATTTCGAGGAAAAGTCTGGGCGTGCGCGTTCGTCTTAGGGTTCTGCGCCCTTTGCATAGCGAGTGGTTTCGTTTCTGCATCTTTTCTTGTTGTATCCGTGTGTATCTGTTCTGCCGTTTTCGGGCATTTTCTCTTCTTCGCACTCGCATTCTTGGTCACCTAATGTTTAGGGAAGGCTATCTGGTGGTTCCTGGGTACGGGCTGGGGATGTCATGGCATCTGGTGTAATAGGGTGTACAGCATGGCTTCGTCGACAACAGAAGTAAACGGGCAACGGCGGTTAAATCGTGGGATGATCTAGTTACGAACAAAATGGATAATCTAGTTACGGATACAATGAATGATATATGCTCGAATGCTGCATACCAGAGCTGATGGGAGATTGTTTGGTGACTGCTGACAACGTCCCCTGATAGTGCGACACGGGCTAAGCCTAGTGCTACGGCGAGGGCTGATTCGAGGACGCGCAATCCCCACCTGCATCATCAGCAACCCATTAGCTTCAAGGCGCGGCAGCCTGCGTTTTATGCATATGGGACGACATGTACCATGATACCTTTGAACGTTTGCAGTTTGCTCTTCCTCCCTCTCCACTTAAAACACACCGGCGCGCTCTCGCAAGCCCAAGGTTGGAGTAGATCGCGCGGGGCTAAGCGGGGCCGTCGCGTGCATCACATCACCACTCGGTATCCCTATTGAGGCTGACCAAGTCTCTCGCCGTCCGACTTTCTAGAACCTGCTTACTCTGCGACATATGCCCCAAGAGTGCTGCAAACATGCGACCGCTACTGGGCGGCGATGCCCTCCCTCCTACTGTTAGGCCGCGGTCTCGCAAGTCAAGCGTCGATCATCCTACCGCCCCTTCGAGCAATGTCCCCACTACCTTCGTCATGAGACGCGTCGAGGATTGGGAGCACACCATGGCTCCCCCCCAGAGTGCGACTGCTCCAGCGAAACAACAGGACAGTAATTTCGGAGTCCAAAGTCTTGCAGATACTCTAGAGGCTGCATTTGGCCCAGAAAGTACAGCAGCTGGCACAGAGACGGAAAGGGCTGTCAAGACACGGCATCATGGCGCAAAGAGTGCAAGATCCGAGTCGCACAGCTCGTCGACAGACTCAGTCCCACCGCCGGACAATTCCAGGGTAACTTCGGTACGGAAACTTAGGAGGAACTTTACCAACCATGACTCGATTACTCACTTCAAATTGCCCGTCACGAGCGCCGACGTTCCTTCCCCGCTCCCCACGTCCGCAATGGGGAGCACACCCAGATCGGCTTCGATAATCTCACTCAAACTATCCGACGACGAGTCTGCCATGGACGATGCCGCGAGCCAGGCCGTTATCTCAAGTGGAGAGGAGGAAGAGCAGGTGGAGACGCAACAGCATGTCTCGAGCTTTCCGCAGCTGGTCATGCCCGAGATGCAGATGCCGACTAGGAGACCCTTCACAACCAGGGGCAAGGCTATGGGAAAGCTGAGAGTCATGGTGGCGGGCGAGACAGGTGTGTAATTACCATGATATGCGCCAATTACTGTGCGTAGAGGCCATGCTGACAGCGCGATGCAGGTGTCGGCAAGTCTTCCCTTGTTCGATCCATCGTCCAGGTCTGCGAAGACATCGTGCACGTAGATCCTTTATCACCCTCCCAGTCACATGCGCAGCCACGCCCACCGAAATTGAAATCTCATACAAAGAAAGCAGAGCACGCCGTCACGACACGGGTGACTGAGATACATGCAAGCACAAAGCCTTATCCTCATTGGTGGACCGACGCCGAAGAGAGTGGTGTGTTGAGGAGAAGAAGGAGCAGCACGGATACCGTCTTGGAGAGGAACATCTGCTTCGTAGACACACCCGGCTATTCGCAGGGCTCGCCAGAGAAAGACATGAGCCTGGTGGTAGGCTATGTTGAGTCACTGCTGTACCAAACATCGTCCGTAACAACGCTAGAAGACAATGATGTGCTTGGGGTTGTCAGTGGTAGTGGGGGTGTCCTAGTTGACCTGGTGATATACTTACTACCGCCCAGTAAGCCAAGCTGTCGCTTTTACCATGCTCATCACTGACTTTCGTACAGATCGGGACATAACGAAAGACATCGACTACATGCAACAATTGTCACACTTCACCAACGTCGTGCCCGTAATTGCAAAATCAGATACCCTCTCGGTGCAGGAAGTGGTAGCCTTGAAGACGTCTATCCTCGCACGGTTGCAGACCACTGCTATCAGACCCTTTTTCTTCGGAAAAGCCATGGACGACGCACTACTTGCTGTGCAAGGCCTTCCAATTGCTAGCTCTTCGACCTCGGGGACACCAAGTAAAGCAACTGAATATCCTTTCACTACACCGACCTATCCTCACGCAGTCTCTTCGACCTCTGGGCCAGATCATGACAACATGGACGCATCGTTGCTTATGTCACCCGACTACGTACAACCCCTTCTTCCTTCCGAACTTGCCGCACTGGTAAATCAAGTGTTCGATCCTGAGTCTATTGCCTGGCTTCGGCATTCGGCAGCAAAGAAGTTCTTGGCATGGCAGCGCAGGACCAAATTACCAGGCGACTCTGTACTCATGCAAAGTCTAGCTCAACCACGCAGTCCGACAACGGCTTCAGTGGGACTGAACGGGGCCAACATGAACTGTAAGTCCACCTTTCCCCCATCTTAATCAAGCTAATTTTTATCAGCCTCTGTAGCATCCTCAGTCTTCTCTGCCGCATCACCATCGGGTGTCTTGGTACCAGGATCAGGATCTCCATTCTACCCTTCAAACCTACAATCCCCACTCCTCGCATCCTCTCCGTCACTCGCAAACTCCGATGCGCTCGAGCCATTAGGCAACTTCTCACTAGCGAGATACAATAACACTACACAAGGCAACCAACGCTTCAGCGAGGTAAGAATAGCAAGATGGGCAACAGATCTGCAGCGCAGTCGACGCAACGAAAGAGAAAGGTTCGAGGATCTCCAAAACAATGACAGAGCGAAATGGCTGCTTGAACGCGTTGGCGAGGAGGTATCCAAGGGCACGGTTGCTGCCTTTCCGGGCGGTTCACCCAGAGCCGAATGGGCAATCGTCCGACACGGTGATGAAAAGAAGACTGGCAAGGTTAGCCAACGATATACCAAAGCTGTCGGACTGGACTCGCGGGATCCGCTTGGCCTGTGCAACATTGGTGATGAACTAAGGAGACAAAGCTATGTGCTTGTCAAGGTCCTAGGCGGCATGAGTGTGCTGGGTGCTGTTGCCGTGGCGGTTTTTAGGGCATGTGGCATGGAGACTGGATTGCCGCAGGGTGTATGGTGGGAATGGATCACTGGCGCTGAGTAAGACACGTTCTCCTGCGCTTGGCGAGTGCTTTGCAAAGGACACATGTTGAAACTGCATTGCTCGATACACTGGTATTCCTGCGTGAGGCTTTGAGCTATGTATCCGGTGATACCTTGTAGATGCCTTTTCACCATTGTATCTACACCTGACGTTCTCTACTCAGGTGAATAGAAGTTTAATCATATGGCATGCATTGTAAGCTTATCGTTGTTTTCACGTTGTTAGTTGGGGGACCAGCTTGGTGTCTTCTTCACGCACACACACACTCCAGGAGCGTCTCGATAGAGACGTGGATAGCCATCATGGTAAGCGACGTGCATGACTTTGAAGTAAAAATTCGGACATTTGCATTCTAAAAGGTTGCGCCTTCGTCTACTTCTCCTTCTGTTCGTGCGCAAATCGTGATGATTGGGTTGCACTTGCCTTGATGAAGTCATTGCATGGGTTAGTTGTTTGATGACATTGGTAGGAATTCTCAAATGGGAGCAGAGTATAGTGTTTTGAGGGAGCTGGGTACTTTCTTTTTCTTTTCTATCTCTCTCTTTTTTTTTTTTTTAAATGTCGAGGGTAAAACGCCGGTACTTTTCCCTTCATTTTTCGAAGCAAGGTGCTGTTCACTCATCGCACGTGTAAGTCACTGTGATATGATCTGTCGGGTGTATATGGGTGGATGTCTTAAAACGAGGCATGGGTTTGGGTTTAAATAAGACAAACAAAAAAAAACTGCTAGGTACGAAACTTTCACGTTTATATAGAGCGGTGGAAGTGGTACACTAGCACTTGGCGAGGAACTTGGACCTGAGTGCGAAGAAGCTCGTTTTGTTTGACTTGTAGAAGTTGACCAGAATGTTTGTGGGGGCATTCCCTTCCTAGATTTAAGAGAGCCTAGTGTGTGTGGTTAGAGGGGTCAGACTTGTGTTTGTCAGGTGAGTGCTCTTTACGTGGCTACCAGGGTTGAAGAAGAGAAGAGTAGGCGCCTCTAGCTTGGACTACTATACGGGCACTGTTTTGCGTTTCCCGCAGAAGTTGTATCTTGGTGATTGGGATGCATGTGGTAATTATGGAGCTGACGTCTTCCGTTGGTAAGTTCTCGCGGAGAAGAGCATTCGGTTGTCGTATTAGAGAGGGGAGGGACGAGGGGAGTGAAGCGTAACTTGGAATACGACGGGTGGGTTGCGGCGTGTGTGACTGCTTGCTTTCTTACGTAGGTATGTATGCACATGCAGCTAGGATTTTGTCAGACCGTTCTTATCCATGTCTTCGGCGAGGTAAGTTATCCGCGGGATGTAGGTGAAGTGAGAAACGGGGACGCTGACTTACGCATTGTAATATGCAGTGAGTGATTCCGGAAGTGGACACGGGAATCTTCTGACTTGCATTAC
Source organism: Alternaria gansuensis (assembly GCA_009289805.1). Lineage (NCBI taxonomy): Eukaryota > Fungi > Ascomycota > Dothideomycetes > Pleosporales > Pleosporaceae > Alternaria > Alternaria gansuensis. The sequence continues at coordinate 7,607 of WBOK01000698.1, forward strand.
TTGATGCTTGTGTTTGTTGGGAGTAGTGCGGGAGTAGTGTGGGAGTAGTGGTGGTGGGTGGGAGCGCAGATGGACATCGTTGGCTCTCATCGCTTCAAGGCTCTGGGCAGCATGGATAAAACCCTGTACATTTGCTAACACTTATCGCCCGGTGGAGCGGTCATGACGTTTCCGGACAGTCATCACTCACGAGGACGGATCGTAAAGGCTAGTATTAGTTTCCTGCTGGAGGCCATGACAGGCCATACGGTTGGCACCAAGATGTCAAGGGCGTAGCAGGCGTCAAGGATTGCACATGGAATGCAAGGCTATAGGAGTGATCATGGGTACGGCAATGTTTGATCGTACTCGGCTACTTCTTGGCCGAAGTTGGCTATCACAGTTTGTGCTCACTGACACGAGCAGTCGTTATTTGTGATTGTTCGTATCATTTTTGAAACATAATTTTGTTTTGGTTAGACCATTTTCGACGAGCAGTTATATGGGTGCTCCATTGAGAGGTACATATAGAAGTTGAGGAAACAGACGTGGCTTGTAGAAGCAAGCTAGGCTGTTTCATCATTTCGACGAAAGCGACTGACTAAATTATATCTAGACTGCAAAGCTTATAGAATATCCTCCGCAGTTATCACCAATGCACTTGCTAATCTAAAAGACTGTGGGTAGCTATTGGACATGTAAATTTGGAAGTGTCATTACCGACTGAGCTGTCTTGCACGCGAGGGGCGCAACTAAGACTTGGCGCGATTGACCTGTTGCAATTGACATGAGAGCTTAGGCCATTTCCAGAAAGTCATGATGACAACGATGAAATTTCATGAAGTCCACACCTCCCCTCGTTGTCGTTCCGTTGCAAGTGACCATATAGCTGAGTCTCCAAGACGAAAGATACGAATCCTGCGAAAGATTTCTGTAAAGATTTCTAGCCAGAATTCTCTCAGACTAAGCTCTGCTCCGTTCACCCACATAGCAGTGTTGAGATCAAATTCGACGTGGCGAACATGGGATACCAACGGTCATCATCACAGTGGGTGCTATGATGCCGCTGATGTTGGTCGCCGACAAAATTCGTAAGGCTGCTTCCTACCGCAACTCTACTACGTCGTGTCGACAACAGACATTCACGATCCTACCTGTCCAAGCAAGATTACGTTCCATGAAACGCCATACCTACCCAGTATACGAATTATTTAGAATCCTCATGACGTCGATATAGCCACTGTTCCTAAACTCGGTCCTGAGACACGTGATGCGGCTCCGTCCGTCGAGTAAATCAGTGAATCTCGCTTGTCAGGGGGTCAGCGGCAGATGATGACGCCAGCGGGCCGCAAGGGATCTATCCGCAAAAGCAAAGTTCGATGCCACGCATCGTGGAATGGACACACGCATCGTGGTATCTGCTAAGTCATAGTTTCCGACAGCATGGCTAAGCTCGGGTTTTCGGGGATTTGGCTTGAAAGCCGCGTAAGATATTGGTGCGTTTGATGCAAAACTACAAGCTAGAGTCTGAGGGGTGTCGGAAGAGTGGGGCAAGTGCAGAGAGCACACCGATCACATCCTGTCCATGTACATGCAGCCGAGTGAAGGCGAGGAATGGTCTGGAAAGGGTGCTACACAGACACTTCGGCTGCTTGTGGCGCCTGTCGATATATGGCGTCTTGCCGTTGGTGGACGTGATGCGAATCAGGGTGAGACAAGTGCATGGCAACTGTGGTTACTCATCAACGGTGAACGCACCTTTCCACAATGTGCGCCCTCATGCAGGACCCTCGGTCTGGATCACGACAAAGATCTGATGGCGTTCCCCGCGGCGTTAGATTATGGTCTGATCTTTGCCGCTGTAGTATGTGCGCTGCCGTAAGTGCTTGGAAACATCGCCCCCACGGAGACTAGGATTGGCCGGCAGATTATCACCTGCATGGCGCGATTACCGATATTTTCAGTCAAGGCCGTTTCCGTATACGAGCGTTGTGCCAGATCTCCACATTTTACACGTCTCTCTTGCATCGGTTCTATCCTCCTTTGCTGATATCCGGTAATTCCATGCAGCCCGTTTCACAGGTGGCAGCAAGAACCTTACTGCGAAGCACCATTCTTCTGTTCCTCCACATCTTCCCAGACGCATCGAGCACACATGCAATCTCCACCAAGTGCTCCAGAGGCCCACTCTCGCCTATCTTTGACCTTCAGACGTACGTCGCAGTAATGACCAAACATTTCTTCATCCCTCTTGAGGCCAGGCCCTATGTTCGGATCTCTACCCTTCCAATCAACCAACTCCTCACGAGTCCAAAAACGGATTGAGCCACGCCATTCCCAGGCGACGTTCGGATCACAGCTGTGATTCGCAAGGCACCACATTGGATGGACCGCGCTAATCTCAGGTCTTCCATCAAGGCCTTGTCGCGCGGACGCTGTCCCACGGAATTTCGCGTACAGCGTGTTGAAAATCCAGGTATCGTAGCGGTGACTCTGTGTGAAGATGTTGATGTCCATTTTCTCCAAGACATGCAATGGCATCAGTACGTTGTTCTTGAATGAAAAGGGTAGTGTTTGTGGCACCTCTGCGAATGGATCGTTTAGGCGACCTGAGGAGTCCGCTTGCCATACGATATCGAGGTCTTTGCCATGATAGTCACCCCAAATATACCGTACTTCTTTCAACTCCAGAGGATGGAGATCCTGAGTCTCCGCCAATGCTAATGCGCGGACGAGTAGAAGGGTATAAAGGTAGTCTGCCGCTTCATGTGCAGGAACCTTGCCCTGGTCTACACTGACACCACATAGCGCGGGATGATAGTAGTCTTGGGCGAGATCATGACATTCCTCACTGCAGAAGAAGACTTCGTCACATTCTTCGCAGGATATCACTGTGTCATCTCCATTTGAAAGTGGTATTACACAAGCATCGCAATACGACTCATGAAGTCTCGATATAGCGGTAAGTAACGACTTCTCCTCTAGGACTGTCTCGCCAGGGGTTATGTCATCTTTTGCGAACAAACCCAGCTGCTTGGTATATTTGGTCTCTGGTATTGCTCCATTCGTGATCAAGGTCGTGCTGAGAACAGGAAGTTCAGAGACCCGGACCTCTAGTCTCGGTGCTATATCCGCGAGCTCCTCGTTCAGAAAATCAAGGCACTCAGTCGAGAAGCGGTCCGGCTCATGATGGTTCCAAGGGTACTGTTCGCGGCGAACAAAGCCTTTGTCTGGGTAATCTTCTACATCGATATTCTCAGCAGACTCTCCTTTACGCTTAAAACGAGACCGTAAATGTTTCCATAAAGTTTTCTCGTAGTCTTCGAAAATTATCTCTTGCGGGAAAGCTTTTCTTGAACGAGAGATATAGTCAGATGCACTGCGAAGGCATCCGCAGTCCAACAAGCATCCGATGAGTATATCATGACTGAGCAAGTTAGCCTCCCAATCCAAATTTCATCAACCACACAACTGCTTACTTACGCGCTCTTAGACCATCGTGTTTGTGCCCATGTCAAGATATCATCCTCTTTTAAAGGAGAGTTCTTCGCCTCATCATCTATATTCAAGTCTGCCATACGTTCAGAGACAACATCCGCCCAAGCTGCTGGCAAGGCTTCGTCGTGGTATTCGCCTTCTTGGACTACTTCGTCCACTAATATCAAGGCTTTGTAGGCATCGCCGGCGGCGAGATCTGGATATCCAAGTGCCTGGTACGCTTTTGCAAGCCGAAGACGGCATAATATGCTATACGGTTCTTCAATTGTAGTCTCCTGAAGCGCCACCAACTCCTCGGTAAGTTTTTCGCGCATGATATTCTTTTTCTATGAAGGTCAGATCTAGTGTCCTAAAACATGCAATGACACTTGCCTCCATTGCAAAGTTTACTTTGATTCAAAACTGATTGATGTATCATCACTTTGCGCTGTGATTTACAGAAACTTTTCTGCAAGATCGTGTGGGGGCTGGAATGTTAGCGGTTGCGCTATCGATAAGACGGGGCTAGTTCGGCCATTGCCATCTCTCTCACCAATACCCCTCAACATATGTGCGCGACATGTCAGCCTCGCCATCAGCCGCCATCAATTGAAACAGAGCAATATAGAAAATAGATAGCTGGGAAAATGCTTCCGTCTGCTGCAGAACTGATTGCGCGGTACCTGATAGCCAACGGGTACACTCAGGTTACGTCATCCTTTTCCACATTGTTCCAAGGTACTAATATCGATCCAGACCTTGAATAGCTTTATTCAAGAAGCTGACCTCCCTACTGATACAGGCTCAGCTTCTGATAGTACAATCACCATCGAGTCTATATTGCAAGAAAAGAAAACCTTCGATCTCAGCCTAAATTTCGAGAAGCTTGGTGTCGACGACACAAAGCGAGGATGGACCGTTAAAGCGCCTCTTGACCCGAAAGTGGTAGAGTCGTTACCCAATCGATCTAACATACTCAGTATATCGGTCCTCGATCTTGTGCTACCATTAGCGCCCGAGATCCGACAGTATGTTGCAGTCACTACGGCTGACCGTCAACTACACCTGATAGATCCGAGCTCGCATGCGCTTGATTGTGTCCATACAATTTCCAACATCCAAGATTCACCAACTCTAGACGTTGTTTCTGTGGACTTCAGACGTCTCCTTCTCGCCTCCATGTCTGGCAAGCTGATACTGTTTGATACGGCCTCCAATGTAGTGTTGGAAGAACGCAAAGACCACTCCAAGTATCTAGTCAAACTCTCCACTTGGTCATCGGAAGGCAAACCCATGCTAGTTGCCAGCGCAGGATGGGATGCCAAAATAATTCTTTATCAGATCGACAGCAACGTTGGACAGCCACGACTTGGTGATCCGAAAGCAACGTTAACATTACCGAGCATTCCTGAATCGACCTTGTTCGTCAAATTACCTGGGGATGAAACGCCAGTATTAGTTGTCGCTCGGAGAGACTCCACGTTTCTACACTTTTACGCTGTGCCCAGTCCAGACTCACCAGCTTTCACACTGATCGGCAAGCAAAATCTTGCTCCACATTCCAATGCTTGGGTCGCATTTACGCCATCCGATATACAGGTCTGCCCCACGAATCCATACCTTGTCGCGATCGCAACTTCTAGCACACCGTACATGAAGCTATTGATAGTGAAGCTTTTGCTTCCTCCTACTCGCTCTTCAGTATCGGATACAGCAACTGGTCCAGACCCGGATGGACCTGTAACACAAGCGTCGCAAGCCCGGGCTGAGCTGCTCGTTGCAGATAAAGAAGAAGCGGCTATATTAGTCAAAGTTTCCACTCTAGCGCCACAAACGGCTTACTCCACGCCGCGCCTCGTATGGCGTCCTGACGGCTCTGGCGTGTATGTGAGTTCTGAAGATGGAGTAGTTCGTGGTATCGAAATCAAGAGCGGGAAGTTGATTTCATCATTGGAGGCACACGAGCCTGGATCAAAGCTAAGATGTCTCTGGGCAGGTCAAATGGTAGGAGCCGGTCCTCATGGCCCAGACGACAACGAGAAGTCCGAGTATCTCATAAGCGGTGGCTTCGACCAAAAGCTTATCATCTGGGCTTCGTCTTGATGCTGCTGTATGCAGTGTCATATTGATATGGTCATATAGCCTATTCGATAACATCGAGATGCTTACTTCATGACTTGTTAGAGTATGAATGACAGTATGTGGCTCCTGTTCAGTGCCAGTGCTTCAGTTGATGGGATGTTGCTGACTCGACCAGATATGATCTTACAGTCAACGCCGTATTCTATCCCACAAAACACCATGAGTATGTACTAAGACAAGCCTATCTGGATGATATCACTTGCATCTCCACGTGCAGATGGTGAGCTACAAGCCATGCAGTAACGAATGTGTACAGTAAAAGGGGCTGTAGCCACTGCAGCGCACGAGGCACGCCGCAACGCCTCTATCACCACATGCACCTCAAGACTTATCGTACTCAACAGTAGAAACTCTAGTATGCTAATTGTTTTTAGTTGGTCAGGTAAATAAGTGCTACCCCCACACCGAATATGACATATCAGCAGCAGCCACCAAACAACGCAATGAGATAGCCTGGAAGCGTGATGATTACGGTCATATTTTCCTAAGAAAAGATTGATGACGCTGTGATCAGGGATGGATTGTTGATAATGAGCAGGGAAATCCCGTTAGCGGCGTTAGGTGCCGCCACACAAGAGTCCAGGCGCCCATCTTGCGGATCCGTATCATTGACTTGAGATCTTTGCGGGGAAGCGGGATGCTTCCTATTGGGTCTTGTGTTTTATGTGCACAATCTGGTAGTTCGCCGACCATCACAACGATAATTGGATCCCTACCCTTACGATACCAAAGATGGTGAGACTACGGTGGGCTTGTATGATTTAAAAGCAGAAGTACAGATCTCGTCCTACATAACCTCGATCTCCGCTCCCAGATTGATCTCCTTCCACAATTCCAACATTTAGAACCATTTCTGAATATCCTTATAGTATTTGAGTTTCAACTCGCTATACTATTGGGGTTGACCAACCACATCTTCATATTATCATTGACTGGTCACTTGTTGGTGGTGGAGATATCTCATCTGCAATTCTCGGCTTCCACACCCGGACAATGTCCTACACAGCACCACGGAGAGAAGGAGATAAAGACTTCTTGCTTGTCATTTCTGGAACTACACGTTCTGCTCCCTACCTGACTGGATGGCAAGAGTTCAAAGATCATCTTCGCAAGGTAGTCAAGGAGCAGCCAGGTTGGGCTGATGTATGCTCTACCCAGGGTCAACGGCGAGGAGAGATGCAGGGCTGGTGCCGACTGAAGGATAGGGAAGATGCCGATGCAGTATACAGTGGGTATTTGAAAGAGCGAAACTCAGGTGCCACACATCTAACCTTGTCTGTAGAAGCCTACTATCGATCAAAAGACATGCTAGTGCATGTTTGGGAGACCAGCCGTAAGAGTAGCGGATGCCGGTTGATGCGCTGCAACTGCTCTGCACTATTTTCGGAAGTGCCTGAAGGGGGCCACTCGATTGGACGTTGCGGCATCGACATCGGAAGAGTAAATCAGCTGGGTGGCGGCCAAGCGAGTACAGCAGCGACATCAACACCATACATGGCAGGACAGTCCAGGTACCCGTATGCGATGTACCCGGAGATGCATAGCTATTCCCCGCAGCAAGTGGCATACGCCCCTGCTCCACTTTACCCAGCTTACACGCCACCGATACCATCAGTCTACTCGACTAGCACAAATGGAATGCCAGTGAATATCCAGAGTGGAGCAGTCTTGACTGAAGCCCGTGGCATTTTCATTCGTAATCTGAGTTACAAGTGCACACCAGATGACCTCAACGCGCTTTTGCTACAGACTGTCGGGTACGCCATCGATATTCAACTCATGAATGATGGCAGGACTGGTGCCTTCAAGGGTGTGGCAACCGCCAGGTTTGCCTCCAGGGACCTGGCGCAACACGCGGCAAACACGCTGAACGGACGAGAGCACATGGGTATGATGCTGCACGTGCGCATGGATACTGATAGTACCGTTGTTGGGCGAGCCGAGCCCATGGTCGTGAACGGGTCGTACATAGTAAGCTTGATGAACCTCATTTGACAGATCAAATCCTGACATATTATAGGACTAATACTTGGCCCTGGAATGGGATCTGAACTCGTTTTTTATGACTAGTAATCTTTCGGCAAATCACCCGACATCTGGAGGCACTTTCCTGCAGCAAAGAAGAATGATGAGGCGTAAGGATATGACGCCGTGACACAATTGCTGCACGCGAGGGCATTGGTGTGGAGCATCGATCCCACTGTCTAGTTTTGTTAAATGTAATGAGCAATGAATGTGAACATGGCAACGGAGCATTATCCCACCTTAGCAATCTTGCCTCGTATTTTGTATACCAAGGTAGCCTTTGACTCCACGACGGTGGGCTGTAGGGGCGCTGAACCACTGGGTTTCAGGTCGTCGTGGATATTGCCTCATGGGGCGAGTGAACTAAGCTTGAACATTTACCGGGGTAGTACACACCGCAACTACAGTGCCCGTGCACCAGATGAGCACCATCGCCAGTTGAGCACCCCCAACAACTCAATATAGTCAACAAGATGAGGTTGTAGAG
>WBOK01000699.1:0-15680 GCA_009289805.1 Alternaria gansuensis
GATTTGTGTAGGTGGTAGTTTGGTGGGGTGGCTCAAAACATGAACTGGCTCAAAACGCGCACGGACACGGTACCGTGTCCGTGCGCGTGATGACCATGTTCGAGTGATGACCACCCCAACAACTCTGCTACCCTACACAAAACGCGTCATAACTCCACCAATATAGATCTAATTCAAGCAGCAATTAAAGAAATTAAATTGCGTAAAGATAGCGCATCTTTCTTATATTCTAAAGTTGTAAAAAAGCATAATATTAACTATTGTACGCTTGCTTAAAGACACTAAAGTAAAACCTAACTTAATAAGCTTGCTTATCTTTCCCTAGACCTATAATATAAAACAAAGCTTATATAATATATTTAAACGCTTACTAAAAAACATACACTACCTATTTATTTTTAAGGTATTAAAGGTGGTGGTTGTTGTTGTAGTCAAAATGGGTTTTCCAAAAAAGTGAAAAGCAGCTGCCCTCTACTGTAAGGGGTGGCTTCAGGCAATAGTACTTGCTTTACACCACAGAAGATAGTAAGAGATAACTCTAGAATATTAACGTGTGTATATTTTTAACAATAATACCTGCTAGTATTCTTAAAGGCGAGGAGCCCCTTATAAGCATAATTGCAAGTAGGCGAGCTAACAATAAGCGAGCTTAGCAGGACTAGCTAACACGCAACTATCTGTAACAGAGCCTCCCCCTCTAGTCTAGCGTCCTAACAGCTTTAAATTAACTCTTAGGATTATATAAAAATAGTTTAGTAAGGAGCGAGTCTTACGCGCGGCTTATGTGCTCTTAAAATGTATGTTACTTATAGTTTAGGCGTGTAATAAGCTCTAGGCTTAAGTCTTTATAGCGTTATTATAGTAACTCTTAAGTTAGTTATTTATTTCTTAAAAATTTTAGAGGTAAAAGTAAGAGTGTATAATTGTTATAAGTAGTTTATACAAGGCAATACTTACTATAGTAATAAAGAAATTTTTTAGTATATTTTTTGTAATTCTTGTCTTGCTTAACACACTTAATACGTAATATTAGCGCACTTACTATATAACTAAATAATAAGCGCTAATTTTTATTATAGTCTACTACTTAATTTTTAAGTACATTAAGAAGTTTTACTTATAAGATACTTAGCTATATAAGTTTAGTATACTTAAAAAAGCTACTAATTTTATTACTTTATATGCAACGTGCCTGCGCTGCGTATAAAATATTACTAAATAAAAAAAATTTTTATAAAAAAACTAAGTATTATTATTGTAACTATTATGCTAAAGGCAACTATAGTAGTTGTACTAAGGTAAGTCTTTTTATTTTATTAACTACACTTTAGCTAAGCTAAATAAGTTTTTAAAGCACTTAATAAGTATTTAAATTATTTATACTAACTTTGTGCTTATTTTAATACTACAGTTACTAATACTAATATTATAAGAACTAACTTTACTATTATTGCTGCTAGCGTTAAGCTTACGTAATGCTAGCGCTAATTTAACTTTAAGCTTTTTAACTACTACTGCGTTGCTGTGTATATAAGTACTTTTTTAAAAGTTTTTACTTAGGTGCTAATAACTTTGCTCTACTACTTAAGCTTAATTTTAGTAGAGTAGCGCTGTATAGCAGCTACTTTAGAATTAATTACAAGACATGCAGCTAGGATTGCTAGTCCTGCTAGTGCTAATAAGAATAATAATAAAAGCTTAGGCAACAACAACGTGCTGCTTCTTAGGCGTAGTTTAGGCGCAGGTAGCGCGTATTATAGTAGTGCTAGAAGTAATAGTAATAATATAAGTAGTAATAATAAAATTTATGCTAGTAGTAAAAAAATTCTAAATAATAAGTAAAAGTAAATTATTTTTGTACTTATAGTTTTGTTTAATTAAATACTTAAATTGTGCTCTTAGTGCGTAATAACAATATTTAGTATACTTTTTTAGCGCGCTTAAAATATAATAATTTTTATTTGTGCTTATATTTCTTAATTAGTTTTTTTATATCTTTAAACTATAATACTAGAGTTTAAGTATTTTATAATTTATTATAACTTTTTTATTGCAACTAATACTTTAGCTAGCTATTTTTAATTTATTTTTCTAATATTTTTTTAACCTTCTTAATCTCTTTACTTTTAAGGCTAATTTCTAGTACTTAAGTATTATTTTCTTAACTACTGTATAATTTCTATTATTTTAGTAAAAAAACGTAAAAAATATTATAAATATAATAGTAAAGTAGAAGTTATAAATAGTAAGCCTATGTTCTAACTACTTCTTACACTTTAAATAGTCTTATAAACTTACCAGAAAGCTTTCTACTAAGTTAGTAGGCTAAGTTAATATTCTTTATACTAAAGCAAACTAAGTCTTTTTAGTAGAAGATCTTTAGTATATATTTTTTATTATAGTATTAGCGTTAGTATTTTTATACTACTAAGAGATGTTCTTTTACTATTACATATGCACTATATATGCGCTGCACTCTGTTTATAGCGTCTAGTACCTCCCTTTCTAGCCTACTGTTTTTAGAAGGCAACGTAAGCAATAAATGCTTACTATATACTAAGTAAAAAGATGTTGTCTTTATTAGTTTGTAGATAGAGTTGTTGTATGCAAATTATGTAGTTAGTAAAAGTAACATCTAATTATTTTGTTTTTTTAAGGTAAACGTCCTTAAGTATTGCTTTATTATCTAGTTTTAGCATTTAGTTTGCCTATTTATTTATAAGTAGAAGGCTGTGCTTAGCCTACGCTTTACTTGTAATTAGTAGCATATTTCTATCTAAAATGTAAAAGTAAAAATTAAACTGTAATTAGATATAATACTCTTCTAAATTCTATATTTTAAAATAATATATATAAAGTAAGATTCTGCAAACTATTTTGTATTTTATATTTTTAATATAAGTATATAAGTTATTATTTTTAAAAAGTAGTTAACAATTATAAGGATTACATTAAATACGCAACCTAAACTATTATTTTTTACTAGTAGTAGCTTTATAACAAAATTAAAGCTTACTTTTTTAAATATCTTATTAAGAACTAGTAATAGTAATAACTAACTGTATTTACTATATTTTAGAGCCTTGCTTCTTTAGTATACTGCATAGGTTTTTACGTAATCCTAAATATTATAGCTTAGCTCTAGCTAGTAATATAGCTTACTAATAAGCTTATAAGTTTTATATGCGCTAAAATAACCTGCTATATGCGTATTATAATTTTGTAATAAAATCTCCTACCTAATAGCTTATTTTAGTAAAACATGAATTCTACTTTTATATTTTAGAACTTCTTTATTATTAACGCGCTATACTTACACGCTACTACTGTTTTAAGTATATACTATTTACATAAAGTTTATAACCTACTATAAAGCAAAGGCGTCTCTTTATTATAACTAGCGTAGTTTATTAATTAAAGCTTCTAACTCTACTATTGCAGGTTTGCTACTGACTAATACTTTAGCTAAAAAGCGTAGTACGCATAGTATGTACTTTATAGCACTAGTAGTTTAAATACTCTTTATTCTATAAATATTAGCTATATACGTTTTATAAACGCCTTTTTAGCTATGCTAAGTTATAAAACTTTTTATTTTACTATGCTCTACTTTTACTAAAAGTTTGTTCTGCAGTATAAGCAATAGTTAAGTTAACAATAAGTTCTCTTGTTTATAATCTACTTTTTTTAATAGTCTATCTACAAGGTTTATATGCTTTAAGTAGTATTTAACTTTAAAATTAAAAGCCCTTAAATATAGAGCTTAACGTACTTAACGCTAGTTTAGCTTCTATATAGCACGTAAAAAGCGCAAGTTATTAGAATTAGTTAATACTTAAATAGTATATTAAGCGCTTTTTAGATAGTATTGCTATTTCTTAAAACTTTATATAATAGCTAAAAGTTTAAAGTTATATACTTTATAGTTTAGCTTAGCGTTTTATAGTTTTTATGAGTAAAATATAATAAAATATTACTTTTTATTTTTAAATAATCAAGATAATATGCTTAATATAGCAAAAGTTAAAGTATTTATTTTAACATAAATTATACGTGTATCTTTAAAGTAACGTAGGATAAGCGTATATATAAAGTATTACTTTAGCTTTGTAAAGGCAGTATATATATTTTTATTTTAGTAGAATGCCTGTTTCCCTTTTAAGATATCTATAAAAGGTGCTATTTTTATAGCGTAGTTTTTAATAAAACGCTAATAAAAGTTTAGAAATTCTAGAAAAGATTACAGCTTTTTAATATTAGTAGGTATAGGCTACTATTTAATAGTAGTAACGCGCGCTAGATCTACGCAAATACTACTCTTTATAATAATAAATTTTAAAAAATAAACTTTGCTTAAAGTAAATATGCACTTTTTAAAATTTACGTACAACTCTGCTTTTTATAAAGAGTTAAGTATAACGTATATAGCACGCTAGTATAGTGCAATATTGTTATTATAAGTATAGATAAAAATATTATTTAAATAAACTATATATATTTAATTTAAGTGCTCTCTTAAAGCTTTATTAATATAGGCTTAGAAACTTGCTAAGGCGTTTATAAGCTTAAAAGGCATAATAAGATATTTAAAATGTCTATATTATATTTTAAAAGTAGTCTTTTACTTATCTCCTGCCTTAATTCTTAGATAATAGTAGGCGTCCTTAAAATCTAATATTGTGTAGTAGTATACGCCTAAGAGGCAGTCTAGTGTCTCTCTAATTAGAGGAAGCATGCAATAATTTTTTATTATAATAGCGTTAAGGCTTTAATAGTTTACGCAAAGGCAAAAGGTTCTATTTTTTTAAGTATAAATAGTATTAGAGCGCCTGTAGGGCTAGTGCTATAGCAAATTTTTTTTAGCGCTTTTTTAATATATTTGTAAAGCACTTAAAGCTTATAAAAAAAAAGTATAAAAAAGCTTATAAAGGGGTTCTTTTTCTTGTTAAATAAGAATTACGTAATCTAAGCTTTTTAGTTATAAAAGGGTTTTAGTAGCTTTATTATTAAAGATATTAGCATAATTTTATAATATATTAAGTATGCGCTGCACTTGCGCTATAAATATATTTAGCACGTATACTTTAGGCTTAATATATACAATATTACTTTAAAGTACTTTTAAAAAGTATGCTCTTAAATTTATAAGTCTTACGTTCTTTAAGAATACTTTAGTTGCTACTAAGTTAATATTTGCCTTTATATATCTTTAACGCTACTTCTGCCTTTTATAGTTAATATAAATACCTTCCTAATTTAAGAAAGAATTGCTAAGTAGTAGTAGTGCGCTCTCTTTATCTACTTTGTATACAGTAACCTTTATAATGCGCTTTACGCTATTATTATTTATTAAGTATAGCTAGAGCTAATATACTACGTATGTATTCTGCCCTTAAAGTCTAATTTAACTTAAGTAGAAAAGTTTTACATTTTAAATAAGTTTTAGATTTATTTTTATAGCTATTTTTTAACTAATAAAGCTAATATCTGCTTATAAGTCTAAAATAACTTAAAGTTTTTTTTTACTTTAGTTACTAAATATAAGTAATACACGTGCTATATCTCTAGTAAAATATTTATTAGCACGCGCCTTACTAACTTTAAGTTTATAGTAAGGCTTAACCTTTTTTTATTTAGTTTATATTAACTAAAACTTTATTAAAGTTACTACTTTAGCACTTATTAGCGTAGTGTCTTTTTTTCTAGCACTTAAAGTATATAATATTATTGCTATTTTTACACTTCTTAAGTGCGTTTAGTATAGTAGCTAAAAAAAAGTATTTTTTTTTTCTTTATAAAAGTGCTTTAGTAAAGTAAATTATGCGTAATAAGTGCTTTATACAAATTTTGTTTAAGTATAAATTTAAGTATAATAAAGTTTTCTTTAGTTATAAAAATTTAATAGTAGTTAGTAATTGCGAACTATAGTTTAAGTTTTAGTTTTATAAATAAGTGCTAGACTTTTTGTACCTTAGTATATGTTAAAAGTTAATTTTTAAAAATATTAAAATAAGTTATAAATAACTAAATAGTTTAGTTTTTCTACTATATAGCGTGTGTATGCGCAGTTACTACTTTAAAGCTATAGTTAATAAAGTCTAAAAGTAAGTTAAGTATATATTACTTAAAGTAGTTTTAAATTAGTACTTCTCTCTTTACTTTAAAAAAATACTTATAGTAAGTATACTAAAGTTCTTAAAAGTTTACTTTAAAATACTATATTGCCTAAATTACTTTATTATTATTTCTTTTAAATTCTTATAGTAGTAGCTAAAACGCTACTTTATAAAAATAAGTAAACTTATAATATTTCAAGTTTTACTTTAGTATTTAGCTAAGTCTTTAAGTTTTTAACGCATGTTACGTATATATAGTAAGTATTACTTAAAGTGCATTTTACGCGCAAGATAATATAGTTAGTAGTATTAGTATATTTAGAATTCTTTCTTATTTAGTCTCTTCTAGTTATACTACTTCTTCTTCTAACTTCTATAATTATTATAAAAATTAAAGTTTATTACGTTACTTCTTTACAGCGTTAATACGCTTCTTAAGTATTATAAGTATGTTCTAAGTACGTTCTTTAGGGTTCTTAGGCGTTGCAGGCCTTAATAAGGTTTAAGAAAGATTAGAGAGTTTAGATATAGCAAGGCTTTAGCTTCTTTAATTACTTTAAGTGTTAGATTACGTTAAGAGAGCTATCTCTAGACTATTAGCTTATAGGAGGAGGTATTATCCTGTAAGGGGTAGCTTTAGGCAATAGTACTTGCTTTACACTATAGAAGATAGTAAGAGATAACTCTAGAATAATAACGTGTGTATATTTTTAACAATAATACTTGCTAGTATTCTTAAAGGCGAGGAGCCCCTTATAAGCACAATTGCAAGTGGGCGAGCTAACAATAAGCGAGCTTGGCAGGACTAGCCAACACGCAACCATCCGTGACAATAAGGTCCACGCGCTAGGCGCTCGGAGCAGAAAAGCTCAGACCACCAAGCGAAATCAGGGTCAAAAAATTTGATACACTACCTATATAAGTTATAATACGCAACTTTACGTCTTTATTAGTAGGTAGAAAGGTTTTAGAAAGCTAAGTTACTTGCTTTATTAATAAGAATCCTACCTATCCTATTTTACGCTAGAAAGTAGGAATAAATTACAATTGCTATAAAGCTAATTTAAAAGCTAAATATAGCTTCTACTTTAAGCTACTACATAAAAAAATAAAAGAATATAATATAAAGCTTTTTTAAATCTTTAATATTAATAAAAAAGGCTTTATAATTAGAGTGACTAAAAAGTTAGAAAAGGTATTTGATAAAAAGATACATAACTAAAAAGAAGTCAAGGCTATAACTTGAAATAGTAATGAAAAGTAAGTAACTATTCTAGCCTGTATTTGTTTAGACAATACAGCTCTATTTCTAGCTTTTATTTTTAGTTAGCTATTAGAGCTCTAAAATTAAGCTAAGTTAAAGATATTAATAATAAAAAGGACTTAGTATTTATTACTTATCTTTTTCTAGCTAGACTTATAATAATATAGGTCTAGCCTAGCTTAAAAAGGTTTTTAGAAAAGAGTCTAGACAAAAAGCTTATTTAAAACACTAATTACTTTTTTTTAATAGCTAGAAATTTTACTTAACTATAAATTTTATTAATTACTATAACAAATACAGAATTCTAATAGCTATATTTTTTATTTATTTAACTTATACGCTTTTACTACTTAATATTAAGTTATTTAAGCTTTTTTTAACTACCTACTTAACTAAGCTTTTATTTTAACTTTGTAAAAGCTTGAAGATTTTATTAATTATAAAAAGAGACTTCTTTTTTCTTCTTTAGAGAGCCTAAAGTACAGCTTTTAAAGAAAAAACTAATAAAAAGTCTTTTTAAGTAACTAAAGTCTAATTACTTAATTCTAAAGTTAATCTTTAAAAATGTTGTAAAAAGGCTTTTAGTTTAAATAAATTTTTAGCTTTGATACTTAATAGAGATAATTAGCTTAAAATATAGACTTTTATACGCTATTTAGGGCAAAATTAAAGTAGTAAAAAGGCAAAAAAGCTTTATTAAAGTCTTTACTATCTTTTAGCTTAAAATAGTATTCTTCGTAAAAAGATATAAAGCTTTAAAAAAGATACTAAAAAAAGCTATACTTTCTAACTTAATAATTCTTAAAAGTACTATAGTAGTACTGTTTTTTAGTTACCTAAGAAAGTTTATTAGGCTTAAAATAACAAAGTAGCTTAATAACAT
Source organism: Alternaria gansuensis (assembly GCA_009289805.1). Taxonomy (NCBI): domain Eukaryota; kingdom Fungi; phylum Ascomycota; class Dothideomycetes; order Pleosporales; family Pleosporaceae; genus Alternaria; species Alternaria gansuensis. Next base: position 8,264 of record WBOK01000699.1, read on the forward strand.
AAGTAACAACTACTATAACTTTAAAAAGCTAAGAATTTTTACTTAAAAAAGTAAGCTTAATTATATAAAGCTTAATAAGCTAAAAAAACGTATATTTTAAAAAAAAGGTTTAAGGAAGTAAATTAGAAAAGAAAAGTATAAAAGGTAGTAGAAAAAAAGTATTAGAAATTAGCTTATAATGCTTAAAAAGCTATATAACTATTTTAATTAAGTAAGTATAAGGCCTTATAAGCCTTTACTTAAAAGTTAAAGTACTAAAAATGTATTATTAATATTTTATCTTCTATTAAAACTAAGGTAGCTACACTAGCTGCCCTAGCACGTACTACCTACTATAGGCGTAACATTACCTTACTAAGCAAATATAAGTAGTACAAATTAATCGCAATACTATATATACTATAACTCTACAAAATCTCGCAATACTAGCTATTAGTAGTAGCTCTACAGCCTTATTTTTCTAAAATCTTTATGTTAGTAGAGTAGTTATTACTCGAACATAGCTATTACGCGCACGGATACAGTACCGTGTCTATGCGCAAGATAATTATGTTTAAGTAATAATTACCTTACTAACATAAAGATTTTAGAAAAACAAGGCTGTAGAGCTACTGATAATAGCTAGTTTCGCGAGATTTTGTAGAGTTATACTATATATAGTATTGCGATTAATTTGTACTACTTATATTTGCTTAGTAAGTTAACGCTACGCCCGCGGCAGGTAGTGCGCGCTAGGGTAGCTAGTGCAGCTACTTTAGCTTTAACATAAGATAAATTAATAATAATATGTTTTTAATACTTCTACTTTTAAGTAAAGGCTTATAAGGCTTTGTACATACTTTTTTAAAATATTTATATAGCTTTTTAAGCATTGCAAGCTAATTTCTAATACTTCTTTTTAGCTACCTTTTTAGCCTTCTTTTTTTGCTTTACTTTTTTAAGCTTCTTTCTTTTAACACGCCTTTTCTTAGCTTATTAAGCCTTATATAATTAAGCTTACTTTTTTAAGTAAAACTTCTTATTTTTTAAAAGTTATAGTAGTTATTATTTATATTGTTAAGCTACCTTTTTGTCCTAAGCTTAATAAATCTTGTTAAGCAACTAGAAAACAGTACTACTATAGTATTCCTAAAGATTATTAAGTTAGAAAGTAAAGCTTTTTTTAAGTATTTTTTTTAACTAAAAGAGCTTTTTTTAAGCTTTATATCTCTTTATAAAAAGTTCTTTTTTTAGCTAAAATATAGTAAAAACTTTAATAAAGCTTTTTTACTTCTTTAGTACTTTAATCTTGTACTAAATAGCGTATAAAAGTCTTTATTTCAAGCTAATTATCTTTACTAAGTATAAAAGCTAAAATTTTATTTGAACTAAAGGCCTTCTTATAAAAATTTTATAAAATAACTTCAAAATTAGGTAGGTAGACTTTAGTTACTTAAAAAGACTTTCTAATAGTTTTCTTTTTAAAAGCAGCACCCTAAGCCCTTTAAAAGAAAAAAAAGTTCTTTTTTACTATTAGTAGAAGCTCTTAGCTTTTATAAAAGTAAGTTAAAAGCTTAGTAAAGTAAATAGTTAAAAGAGGCTTAAATAATTAAATATTAAGCAGTTAAAGCGTATAAGTTAAATTAAGAAAAACTTAGCTAATATTATTTTAAAGTTATTATAGTAATTAATATAATTAATTGTTAAGTAAAATATATAGCTATTAGAAAAAGTAATTCGTACTTTAAATAAGCTTTTAATTTAGTCTCTTCTTAAAAACGTCTTTAAGCTAGACTAGACTTATATTATTATTAGTCTAGCTAGAAGATAATAAGCTAATAAATACTAAGTGCTTTTTATTATTAATATCCTTAACTTAGCTTAATTTTAGAGCTCTAATAGCTAACTAAAAAATAAAAGCTAAAGATAAAGCTATACTATTTAAATAAACGTAGGCTAAAATAGTTACTTACTTTTTATTACTATTTTAAGTTATAGCTTTAACTTTTTTCTAGTTGTATATTTTTTTATTAAATACTTTTTTTTAACTTTTTAGTTACTTTAATTATAAAGCCTTTCTTATCTATATTAAAGGTTTAAAAAAGCTTTGTCTTATATTTTTTTACCTTCTTATATAGTAGCTTAAAGTAAAAGCTATATTTAGCTTTTAAATTAGCTTTATAGCAATTATAATTTATTCTTACTTACTAGCGTAAGATTAAATAAGTAGAATTCCTATTAATAAAGTAAGTAACTTAGCTCTCTAAAATCTCTTTACTAGCTAAAGATAAAGTAAAGTTGCGTATTATTGCTTATATAAGAGATGTACGTCGCTTAGTAAGCGTAGTAATATACTGTAGGAGCTTAGTTTCCTAGTGTGCGTAAAAAGATAAATAAGCAAGTTTATTTAGTTAAGTTCTGCTTTAGTATCTGCAAGCAAGCGTATAATAATTAATACTATACTTTTTTATAACTTGTGCGTACAAAAAAGATACGCCTAGCTTACGTAATTTAATATCTTTAATCGCTTCCTGAATTAGGTCTATAGTAGTGGAGTTATAACGCGTTTTGTGTAGGGTGGTAGAGTTGGTGGGGTGATCATCACTCGAACATGATCATCTCGCGCACAGACACGGTAAGAAACCAATGACGCCATCGCCGCCCCGAATGCGACCCGCCGCCTTCTGTATCCGCACGCCAGGCTTCCGCAAGCTGCACATGTCTCTCCGCAGCGTGCCCATCGCGTGCAGCAGGCAATAGGTCATAGGTCTCTGCTCCTCCTCTAATGGGCCATCAAACACCTGCCGGCCATTGCCTAACGTAAAGAAGTCTTTGGCAGACAGGTGGATGAAGGACACGATGCCTTTGCGCACAGTCAGACACGAGCCGCAGCGGCCAACAAGGTCGACGACTGCTTGTACGTCGCCAGACACTACGGAGGGATTTCTTCAGCTGACCGGATTGCTGGCGAGCCGCGCTGCGTACACAACCTTGACACTCAAGTGATCCATTGTAAGTCTAGACAGAGTAGAAGAGGATGACACTCTTGCGTCCCACGAACACGGAGTTGAATCGCAACCTTTCAACGTTTGCTATCATTAAGTTTTCCCATTAAGCCTTCGTCCTAACAAGTACTACGGAAACATTTTGTTACAGTCCTTTCTTAAAGTGGTGAAGAAAGAGGGAAGAGATTCGACTAGAAGCTCTTCTAGATACACACAGTCAATCAATTCAGTTCAGCCAGTGGAACAAACACTATGCGAATGGACCGACAGGCGTGAAGTGCTTTTTCACAAGACATCGTTTCCACCTAGTGCCGAGAATTCTGGGCGGTTGTATCACCAAGTTCTACGGGGTATTGTTGAGTGGAAGGCAGCTCTGCTGTTGGCCCATCGCCACTCCGTCCACCGTGGTCTTCGTGTGCGTAAAGGTCGATAGGCTTCCTACCATTCTCTTGATACGTTGTACGCTGGACGCCTGCTTCATGCATATGTGGTTGTGAGGACTTGTTCTTCCTAGAGCGTTTCCAACAGAAGGTCAACACAGCCAGTAGAGCAAGAGTTCCAAGACCAGCACCGATGCCAATGCCAGCTTTAGCACTCGTAGAGAGGCCGCTACTTGTGAAAGTGTTGCCGTCACTGCCAGCTTGTGAACCATTTCCTCCTTGTTTTCCTAGCAATGACCATTGTTCTTTCCAGCTATTAAAGAACACATCGTCACCCTCGAAGCCCTCTATCATCGTATCATCGTCGGCTATGTCTTTGTGCTGACCTTCACCGAGTCCTTGCCGCGCAGGACCTGGACCAGGTGCCTGCGCAAGCCAGCTCGTTTTCGTGTTCCAGTTTCTCCCAATGAATGCAGCCTGGAGGAACGCGCGCCCCAACTTATTTTCGAATTCGGTCGGCACGCATGGGAAGTATTGCTTAGGCGTATCGGTGATCGGCGCTTCGAGGGTGAGGTTCAAGAGTGCAAAGGGAACCTTGATGACTACGTTGTCGGCAGCACCGGCCGTAGGCGGAAAAGTAAAACCAAGATATGAAGGCGATGATATGATCTTCGTATAGCTCGGATCGTTGGTATCCCAGAGGTAATATTTCAAGTCCTCATCGAACGTTATAGGCAGAACCCTAGCCAGGCTGTCGCAGGTCTCTCGCGGAAGAGACAGGTAGGGTGCAAGTGGGTCTGGCCAGACGGAAATTCGGTCTGTAGAGAGTAGCTTCTCCTTGCTTGTAAAGTTGAATGGCGAGCCTCCATAAAGGACACCAACGCTGATGTCAATTAGCTGCACTGCTCTCTCGGCTGAGAATGCAGTCACGGGTGCTATGAATCTTCCTTTGTCGTAGCCTCCGAACACAAGTGAACCGGGATAGTTGAAAGCGGCGGAGCCAATGTGAAGACTATAAGAATAGGACGGCGTTAGTTGATTGTCGTACAGCCAGCCAGGGAACGTATACGCGTTGATCTTTTCACTAACGTTGTTGGGATTTTGGCCAAACTCCTGGACGGTTTTATGTGCTCTAAGGGCTGGAGTACCCAGGGGCACGCCGCCAACATTTCCGTTTGAATAGGTAACATTGCCAGAGCTGGCGCTTGCCAGGCTAGCGTTGTACGCCGTGCGCTCGTTGATAGTGATCGCAAGAACGACATGCTTTCCTTGCTCAACATGAATGCCAGTCGACTTATCAGTCCAGTTCGCTGGCCAAGAAACAGGTTGTTGGGCTGCCTGGTCTGGATCTGGATCCCAAGTACCCCCAACACCACACAGGGTGTCGGGATGCCCTTCGCATGCTGCGGCTGCAAAGGTTATGGACTCATAAGAACCCCCTGGATAGACAGATAGATCTGAAGTCTTTTGACTTTTGATGGGCGGTCCTGTTTCGTTTCCTCCAGCTGTAATGACGACGGCTTGCCAGGGACCATCGGGGCCGTAACTCTCTGTGCTCCAGGGCACTACGAAGTTCTGGCTGGCAGCAACGTGTGTTATTGACCAGAAAACGAGGAGCAAATGGACCAGTACGCTCGCTGGCGTGGTACGCATGTTTGCCGCGGAAAAGTAGCGCAGTAAGATAAAAGCAGCTAGAGCAACGAACTTGGAACAGAAAGAGATCTGGTGGGGTGCAAGAAGAGTTTTGTACCGTGAGATAAGGCTGGACCAGATTCAAGGGGTGTAGGATGCAGGCGGTTTCTTGGTATTTACTGCGCCCCCAAGAGCCGTCTGCACGTTGGTGTGTCGTCGTCTCAGCCATGGGGTGGGTTGTAAAGCACGCCGCTATCTAGATTCTAATGACGGGGCGAGCCGACGTGCTGCAGTCTTGTAGTGCGCGCCACAGCCGCTGCAGGTGACGGGCTGCGGGTGCCTGGATATAAACTAGCTCCCGCGCTACATTACAGATTTATCCTGCTAACGTATCTCGTTTGCCCGCACTACTCATACGCTCTTTGCTCGCTCTACCGGACGTTTCAATTTCTTGTACACGGCTCCTATCATTCAAGACGCCCTTTTCTTTCGATTGCGACTGAAGCACAACTGCCTTGCAACCTTACGTGCTGGACTATGTTCGAACAGTGGATCCCTCTCCGCCGGTATACGCTGTTGCGCTCTTCTGACGACACCGAGGCCACCGCCGATATGCTGCCATCAGCACACTTTTCAGAGTGGTTTGCGCTTCGACGCGTCCGTACCACTTTGGTTGTAAGCGTACTGCTGCTTGTTGTTTTGTCTCTGTCACACTTCGTCCCTCAGGCTTCCACTGAACCTGCCACGCCGCAACACACTGCTGATTCGCCATCAGCCACAACATGCGACGATGGAGTGCGATGGAGCGACTTTGCCTATGTGCAACAATTTACCAACGCCAACTACCTCTGCAACTCCCTGATGATACTCGAAGCGCTTAATCGCTCCGAGACAAAGGCGGATCGCATTATGATGTACCCAAAGGGCTGGAATGTAGCGGAAGACAACACGGCCGACGCCTCGACCGAGAGCAAGCTTCTTGCGAAAGCCCGAGACGTCTACCAAGCCAAACTTGTACCAATACAAGTGCAATCATTTGAGAAAGGCGATGCGACTTGGAAGGACAGCTATACAAAACTGCTAGCCTTCAATCAAACTCAGTACAAACGCGTAATGTCTCTCGATTCATATGCTATCCTGCGGGAGGTAAGTGCCTATCCGGGCCTTTTAACTGCTCTGGCTCGTGCTGAACAACTCTTCTGAGCAGCACATAGACGAGCTCTTCATGCTGCCTTCGTTACCGGTGGCAATGCCGCGAGCATACTGGCTAGACCAAACTTTTCTGTCTAGTCAATTGGTTCTTGTTGAGCCTTCTCTTACGGAATGGCACCGCGTCCAACAGTTCATGAACACCGACGACCCTGGATTTGACATGGACATATTGAACACGATGTATAAAGACTCTTGTCTAGTAATACCTCACAGAAGATACAATCTCCTTAGCTCAGAGTTCCGATCAGAGACACATGAGAAATATCTCGGCTCAGACGAGGCGTGGGACGGAGCGAAGGTGTTGAAGGAGGCTAAATTTGTGCATTTCTCAGATTGGCCAGTGCCTAAACCCTGGCACCAAGCTCCAGAATCCACGATGAAGAAGCATCAGCCCAAGTCTAGGGAGACAAAGGAGGGAGAAGAGCCTGATTGCAAAGACCGCGATATCTGGCTCACTCTATATAAAGACTTTTCCAACAGCCGTCAGGTGAATTATCTAATACGACCTTACGAACCCTTGAATCGATAGAAAACTTATTCATCAATAGCGTATCTGCGGCCGTAGTTACGACAAATGATAAGCACCCCAATGCCCCCACTGCACTTAAGTCAGAATCGCCAGATGCCAGCTTCACTCCGCATGAGGACTTCGACATCTCCATCATCTGGCACAACTTGGATTCTCGGAGCGACTTTCTCACGTTTCGCAAGGAGTCTTAGGGACCGATTGGGCGCATTCTGGTCGACTTTGCAAGAGTGCTAGAGAGTGGGGTGTTTGAGGTGTATAGTGTGAATGCGAGTAAGCATCTGTTCTGTGTGACGGTGGCTTGTGAAAAGAATAAAGATGAGAGAGTTATGGATCTGGTCTTGAGTGCGCTCTAGGGGCTGTTTGCTTTCGTTCCAGGCCTGTGACTGAGGACCAGCTCAACTTTGACGAGGCGGTACGAGCACTCTGCTAGCATGCGCTGGTTGAGGCTGATGCCACGCTCCGAGACGACCGCATAGAGTCGCAGGGATACAGTATGCATAGCTGCGTGCGCTCATAGACGGTTCACGTAGTGAATCAAGAATTTGATGCTAAGATGGGTGGCCCCGCACTAAAATGTGTAGGCAGACACATGCCCACACCTGAGATCAATCAAGCTAGCTTGATAGCTTGATTGGAAGATTGATGCCAAGCCAAGCCAATCAATCCAGCCAAACCTCATA